>CAJNDT010000686.1:0-156118 GCA_905221615.1 Symbiodinium sp. CCMP2592
GCACCCTTTAAAGGGACCCCCTTTGGGGGTCTTTGTACCAAACGCGAACAGCCCGACAGCCGAGAGGCAGCACGAACGAGGGTTGCAGCGGCCCAGATGCGCTGCTTCCGAAGGGGCAGCAGGGGCATAAACCTCCCGTCGCAAAATTACCAATGTCATTCCTTAGGGTTCCTAATTGTAACTATAATGTAAAATGTAATTGGCCCCAAAACCCTCAGAGGCATAAACCTCCCGTCGCATGGTTTACTTGTCGTGTCTTTTATGGTGGAATAGTGTTCCCACCACAGTCTTAGACACATGTCAAGCTTATTCGGAGGTTAAGACACAAAACGCTCCATGATGTTGGATTGTTGGTAAACGTGAGTCTGTTAGCACCATTTCGGGCAACAAACAAACTGTAGCCAGTTGGAGGTTGGAGGCCAGGAGCTCCAGGGTATTTCCGCGGTTTTTCGGCTTGAAGACGGTCGTTTCCAGCGGGGCCAGACTGTCTCTAGGGCACAGGTGCTCTTGAGATCGTGCGCAGCTCTTAGTCGCAAGATGCTCAAGTATGACGGGCACATGTCTTGTCACACGCTCAGTTCTTTCAGTTGGGTGTTCGTCTTCAGTTAGGTCTTCTCACACGCTCAGTGCCTACAGTCTGCATTGTAATTCCATTGTTGCGGATACCTTTCGGTTCCTACATTCCTACATTCAAAACTCGCCAAACCCCAAAAAAAACGGAGACAAAGGGTAGCATCCATCGTTACGGGCTCAGAGATGTTCGGCAAGAACGGCCCCTGTGTCCGAGCAGCAACAGCCCCTTAGGCTCCTTGTCCCCTTATAGTATATATATATATATATATATATATATATAGTATATTATACTTAGGCCTTAAAGTCCCTATATAGGGACCCCTTTAAGGCTTAAGTTATCGACTATGAAGGTACATGGAGCCTTTGGGAGCAGGAGGTCGTAGGGTAGTTTTCTTAATCGAAACCTCATCCGCAGCAGGTCCCGGCAGCAGCAACAGCAGTAGGTAGTGTTTATGGTTGAGGGGTTTAGGGTTCAGGGCTTTAGCGGTTTAGGGTTGAGGGTTTAGGGTTTAGGGTTGTGACAGTCTGTGATGAGAATCATGGTGCGGATGACGCCGATGATGATAATCATAATGCTGGCGGTGGCGAGTGGATAGTTGTGCGAGTCTGTGCTGGGAATGATGGTGAGGATGATGACGACGAAGATGGCGATGATAATGACGATGCTGACGGTGGCCAAGTGGACGTTATCAGACCCCCCTCCTCAAACCCGAAGGCCCTGAAAGCACGGAGAGCGCACGACAGAAATCCATGTGCTAGCATAAACCTCAGCATCGTAGGGGGGGGGCGGATGGGGTTCGTGATACAGGATTTGTGATTCACATCTTGAGCTGCGTAATGGGTCTCGACGGTGAAAGGTTTGCGTTCCTGCGAAAGGTATTCTTTGCAGGTCTGAGATTGGGGGCTTGGGGCGCGAAGGGTGCTATATAGGAGCCTTAATGCTAGAATAGATGTTTGGGGGCCATCTTGCTATGTTTTTCAAAAGGAGCCACCCCAATCAATCTTAATAAACACCCGAAACTCTAAACCCTGAGGGTCTATGGCTCTTCCTGCTGCCAGGCTGCTCAGTCGGTGGAGAGGCAAAGAGCAGAATACTCACTGCTGCCTGCATTTGAATATCGGATTTGTTGATGTAGACTACGAGGAGACAATAGTAGAGGGAACTCCAGAAAGTTGGAATATGGTTTCAGGGTACGATACCTGATAATTTACCATAAAGGGCGTAGGATAATCATATTCCAACTTTCTGGCTTCTACTGTAGAGCTTCTGAGTTGTGCTTTAAACCCTATGAAAATTATTTATGACTAGGTTCCCTTATAAGGAAATAAGGGAAATTAAAAATTATCCCAAAGCACAACCCAGGCTTGTAACGTTTTGTCTCTGCTTATCCTGTTGATATAACTACTATGACCGCTGTGCTTTATCTTGTTATTATTGTGACCACAGCCAACAAAGCTTCCTTCTAGTACCAAGTATCAGTCAGTTCTGCTGTTCCACTACCCGAAACTGCCTGTGACTTTGAGGGTTGTAAGGCCTCAGTGTGTTCAAAGCTGCCAACAGCTGGACTGAGGATCTTAGGAGTGTACCATTGGCAGGCCCCAAAGAGATTCAATTGAGTGTGCGGAGGTATGAACCATAAGATTTTGTGGGAGGTTTATGCGATGATAGATGCCTAGAGTCTCCGTTGTTGTTCTTTTGGGGGATCACGCTATAGGATCCTACATATAGAGTTGGTTGAACCAAAAAAGGAGCTGCAACGGAGACTACAGGTAGTCTAAACCCCAAGCCCCCAACCATCCTAAACCCTAATACGATGTAGGCTTGCCAGCCCGAAAGCGTCCTTTGTTGTAAGCGGCTCCTCAGCAGAATTGAAGGAGCATGCCTTTTTCAGGTAAAGCCCTTATGGTACCCTGAAAGTCTTAAAGGAACCCTATTTGGGCACAAGGACCCCTATGGGGGGAGAGTCGAGCACCCCAAAACTTGAAGCATATTGAGGCGACTTCAGAGCACTTGAAACTCCCTGCTTCTTAGTAGGGAATGGGGTTCCTTTAAGGGTTACTATAAGGGTCATGCTACAGGGGTTTAGGGTTCCTAGTAGGCTGTCTGCTGCTTAATCGGAAATGGGGGAATGGATTATTGGGGACTATTATTGGGGATTATATAGGGGCTACTATAGGGATCCATTCCCCCATACCCTACTGGGCACCAGGAGAAGCTGTGCTCCAGTAAGGCTTAGGGTTTGTTTGGTGGTTTAGGGATCAGGGGTTTAGAGGTTAGAGTTTTTAGGTTTGCGGGGTTCAGGAGCTGAGGGTTTTGTGCGCCATAAGGGGGCATCAGGTGGATGGAACTTGCTCGAGTTTCATGGCATGGGCGTCTAAAGAGCCCTACACCCAACATCAAAGGCTTCTGGAACAGGCGCAACAAGTCTCAGGCGAATGCACTTCCGACAACAACTCCATCTTAAAACCCGCAACTCTAAACTACATCACTGTGGCCGTAGAACTACCCACAGGCTCTCCCAAACGCCACAAAAAACGGGTGTGCCTTGTGCAAGAAAGCCCTCAAGCCACGCTTGGGCAGTGCAGGTCGCAGTGTGGGCATTGGAGGGGGCGCCAGGATCGCTGGAAGAAGGCCGCAGGAGAACCTTGGAGCAGTTTGTTGAGCTTTTGGGTTTCGGTGAGGGTTGGGGGGTTTAGGGTTCAGGTCTTTTGGGCGAAGTTCATTGGGGGTCGGGGGCTTTTGAGAGTCCGTAGGGTTGATGAAAGGTTTGGCATTCAGCGAAGCTTCGAAATGCATTCGTGCTAGGACGCCCTGTATATGGTGTACCCATAGGCCCCGTAGTAGTTCCTTTTGGGGGTTCATATTTAGATATTCCATAAGGTAATCCCAAAAAGGAACTACTATGGGGCCTATGGGTAAAGGCCTACTTAGTACAGTAGCACCTCGGATTCGAGTTATGCAAGCCTTGGCTGTGCTTGATCAGATCGGAAGGCACTGCGCCACTACTAGTCACCGCTACTACTACTACTACTACTACTACTACTACTACTACTACTACTACTACTACTACTACTACTACTACTACTACTACTACTACTACTACTACTACTACTACTACTACTACTACTACTACTACTACTACTACTACTACTACTACTATAATAGTATATACTACTATATATTATACTACTACTACTACTACACTACTAGGTCACTAACTACTACTATACGAACTATACACTACTACTACTACTGACACTACTACTACTGGTCCTACTACTACTACTACTACTACTGCTACTACTACTACTACTACTACTACTACTACTACTACTACTACTACTACTACTACTACTACTACTACTACTACTATTACTATTACTACTACTACTACTACTACTACTACTACTACTACTACTACTACTACTACTACTACTACTACTACTGAAGATGATGATATCATTCAGAATAGTAAACATAATAGAATCGTAAAACTAAGCCCCTCCCCTAATGCTAAATGTTGTTGTGGGTGAAAAGGATTGCTTCGTGTCAAGGGGTGAACACTTTGAATGTTCCCATTGCTGGATGCCTGTTTGAAAACCCTTCCTTTGGCAACCCGCAGACCCTGCGAGGCTATGTTCTTGCCGTTGCTGCAGCCTGCAGTTCCCGAACAGTGCCTGCAGTCCTACGTTCCGGGCTGCAGTGCATACTGTCCTAAAGCATCAAGACCCCAAAATCTTAATAGAAGGAAATCAATCACTCACACACTCTAGGACACATTCGCTCTGGCAATGGTAAGGTTTCGGATAGTGGGGCAATCCCTGTCTTGACCTCGCGAGACAGAGAAAGAGGACAAACAGAGAGAGAGAGAGAGAGAGAGAGAGAGAGAGAGAGAGAGAGAGAGAGAGAGAGAGAGAGATAGAGAGAGAGAGAGAGAGAGAGCGAGAGACCATAAGGGCACCCCGAATCAACCCTATTTGTACTGTAGTCCCGGCCCTTTGCAACTCCTCATGCTCCCCAAAATAGTGGTCAATACTAGAGGGAGGCTGAACATGATATTATATTAAGACCGTCTTTACCCAGAGGCCCCTTAGTAGTTCCTTTTTGGGATTACCTTATCGGATTCTATACATAAACCCCAAAAAGGAACTAGTATGGGGCCTCTGGGTACAGCTGTGCTCTTCTAGGACAGTCATCATTGCCACAGCCAGCTCCAGGATTCGTGCAAAGTACAGACCCAAAGGGTCCTAGGTATTGTTATGGGGAATACCCCTAAGGGTCCATGTCCCTAAATAGTATATGCATTGGCCTTAAAGTACTCCCTACATGGGTACATTGGGCCCAAAGTATATACTATTTGGGTACATGGACCCTTACTTGGAGGGTCGGTGGACTTAGTAAGTAGGTAGTAAGTAGACTTATAAGTACCCTAAAAGGGACCCTAATTGGGGTTATGGTACTTATAAGTCCAAAAAATAACCAGTTACTAAGTCCCCCGACCCTCCAAGTAGGAATACTTCCCCAAATCATAATAGTAATTCCGAATATAGAAACCCTACAGTCTACCATACAGCTACTTTGGAGCCTTTGGGAGAGTAAGAGTGCCCCCTTTCTCGAAGCGACCACAAGACACTCCAGTTTTGCAGCCGACGAGGGGCCACAACCCCAAAATCCAAAAGCAGAAGTCCTTCGGCAGGAGATTTGGGGTCTACGGAGCTGCAGACGGAGAAAGTTGGGATGAGAAAGTCGGTATGCTGAGATGGCTTGGCGTGGATTTTGACGTAATCATAAAACAGCTAACTTGCCATGTGCTGGTTCCAAGATGGGTCCACTTGCCTGAGCATCGAGTTTGAGCGTTGGACTTGGTGATGTTCGCACGGAACCCTAAGGGTCCATGTACCCAAAAAGTATAATGTTGGGTCCGGATTAACAAACCCCCCCCCCTCCCCCCGCTGTCAAGGTTGGCCCGGTTGAACTTGTTCATGGGTTCAAGTTTTTCCCGGCCCCCCCCTGATTATGTGGGGATGGGGTTAATTATTAAGTATAGTAGTAAGTAGATAGAGAGTACTTAGTAAAGTATTGCATTCGTACAATAGGAGTACAGTAGTATAGTTGTAGTACAGTAGTATAGTAGTAGTACAGTAGTATTACAGTAGTAAAGTAGTAGCACAGGAGTACAGTAGTACAGTAGTAGTACAGTAGTATAGTAGTATTACAGTAGTAAAGCAGTAGTACAGTAGTAGTACAGTAGTATAGTAGTATTACAGCAGGAAAAAATTAGTATAGTAGTAGTACAGTAGTATGGGGTTTAGGGTTAAGTCATAAGCCTCTAAATCCCCTAAATCCTTATTTCGGGGATTTTCGGGGATGGCCCCGTCTAATCGGGGGGGGTTTAAATGAGCTCCGGTACTATAGGGGTGGGGTCTAATGGACTTCTTCATTAAGCCCATGACATGCCCGGGACGGCCCCGTCTAATCTGGGGGGGTATCTTAATCCGTAAACAACATTATACTTTGACCCAATGTACCTATTTAGGGAGCACCTTAAGGCCAACGAATATGCTATTTGGGCACATAGACCCCTATAAACCCTAAACCCGTTAACCTTCTGAGCCCTATAAACCCTATAAACCCTAAACCCTTTATATAAGTCTTCTAAACCCTATGAACCCTATAAACCCTAAAAGCCCTTATAGAACCCTTAAAGGAACCCTTGCTGCCGGCACCCCTTAAAGGGACCATGGACCCTTAAGTGGAAGCGCAGGTTGATCCCTCATCTTCACGGCTATACCCAGAGGCCCCAAAGTAGTTCCTTCTTGGGATTACCCTATATAGATTCTATATACGAACCCCAAAAAGGAACTACTTTGGGGCCTCTACCGTCAGTCCTCGTGGTCGTAGTGGCCGCCCACGCCACCGATGACGGTGACCTTGTGGGAGCTTTGGGGTTTAGGGTTTTTAGGGTTTTTAGGGGTTTAGGGTTTTTAGGGTTTAGCGGTTTAGGGGTTTAGGGTTTATAGGGTTTAGCGGTTTAGGGGTTTAGGGTTTATAGGGTTTAGGGTTTAGGGCTGTAGGGTTTATAGGGTTTAGCGGTTTAGGGGTTTAGGGTTTAGGGTTTAGGGGTTTAGGGGGTTTGAAGTTTCCCAGGCTACCAGCTTGGCACGTCTAGTTACCGGTCAGTCAACCCTTGTGACCTTTTTCCACGGGGGACTTGGGCCATGTGCGGTCGCGTAAAGACATAGCTAAGGACCATAGGAATAGCAATGGAGGCAGGGTAAAATCTACACCCCCCTCGCCGTGCTGCTCGAGCTAAGGCGGATAGTACATGGCTCCAGGTTGCCCGGGGCTTCAACGGATTTGGGAATTTGCCAAAGCGAGCATTTATAAAGCACAACGGGGAAGCCCTGCAGGTCCGAAGCAAATCAGAATGAGGACTCAGCGCCTATGGGTGCGGTTCCATGCATCCCACTCGGCCTGAGTGTAACCTCCACGACGCTGGCGATAGTACTCGTCCCACTGGGCCTGAGTATAGCCTCTGTACATGGGCTCAGGTGCTGTCGTGCGACCACGTCCCTTTTGGGATGGGCGGTTCTGGACTGCAGCCTGGCGATTGCGCTCTGCCAGACGTTCCGTTTGGTCTGTCTGGTCCTGAGCACTACGGAGGCTATCGGTAAGAATCTGTCCGATCTCAGTTGTGATGCCTTCAATTGTGGTAGCCGACACATAGACTTCGCCGTCGAAAGTCAGGATCCTTTTCGCAGCATCGTTCACTGCTGCCACCTCAGCATAGAGTCGCGGAGGGAGGAATGCACCGAGGTAGGTCAAGCCGATGGGGACATCCGCGGTATCATCGATAAACCGCAAGTTCCTCAACGGCTCCACTTCGCAGTGGGCATAATAGACCAGCTTCGCAGGCGGGACATTGCCACCACCATAATGGGAGCCAGCACGCAAGTAGCGCTGCTCCTCACTGCGTCCTGGATCGGGAAGCACAGCGTTCGACAGGTGGTCGAATTTCTGCATGTCCTCAAGGCTGCGGCCCTCTTGCATCATTCTCACGTTGAACTGCGCGTCCTTCTCGAAACGGTCGGACACGGTGTCAAAGTTCAACTTGGCGGCCCTGATCTTTCGGTCTTTGGCGTCACGAATGGCGGCGGCCTCCGCGCTCATCTGACCACGTTTCTTTGGTCCCTCGCCCAGGCCTCGAAGGTCACTCGCGAGGAGATCATCGATGGGCTTCTGGGCTCCGGTCGCAGCGGTGGCAAGAAGGCGCTGGCGGAGTCTCGAATTCTCAAAGACTCGCTTTGTGATTTTCTTGGAGTCATCCGTCTGGGGAGCCTTGCAACGGAGGCAGAACAGCATGCCATTGGCAACGACTGCTGCACACTCGCGGCATGGGTGAGAGCCAAGTGGGTACGGCTCATCCTCACCCGCATCCGTTGTATCGCCTTCATCGACTTCAACCTCAACCTCAACCTTGGTTTCGTCAAGGTCGAATGCACCAGCAGCATCAGCAGGCTCACCCTCGCGGGTGGCTTCATCCAAGTCCATGCTTTCGTCCTTTTCGGCGATTGCGGCGGGCTTGGGAACCACCTTCGGCATCTTCTTTGAAGCAATCGCTTTGGGAGCGATAGCCGCCTGTTTTGGGGGCGGTGCCGATGATGAGCTTGCTGCTGCGGCCTCCTCATAGTCGCGCTTTGCGCGGAAAATGCGCTCTGGCTCACCCTCGCGGGCGGCTTCTTTGTGCTCGGCGACGTAGAGCGGGAGGTTCTTTTTGCTGGTGTCGATGGCGGACAGCACGCAATCGGGAGGCACATTGTCCCGTGTGAGGACGCCGTCGGTCTCCGTGACGAAGAAAACGCATCCAGCGGCGATTGCTCGCTGCGTGTCTATCGTCAACTCGATCGGCTGGTTGGAGCGCATTCCACTCTTGTAGTGGGTGTCGTCCAACTTGTACGGGGACAGGTAGTTGTGGGACCTGTCTGACCTCGCGGAGCCGGCGATCATTCCATCGCGGAGGATACCCTTCATTCCCTTTTCATTCGTGCGGTGGAAGAGCTTTGGGGGGGTATCCTCGCGGGAGAGCACAGTGACCCCCCTGACGCTGCTCTGCAGGTCGGCCTCGTACTCGGACAATCCGCTGTAGAACCTGGTCGCAAGGAAGAAGTCCGCGTCCGGGTTATTGCCGATGAGCTTGGAGTTATGCCCTTGGGCCATCCTCACTCTGACAGGGAATAGCGGTTGACCCAGGGTGTCCTTCATTGGGACGTCAATGCCCAAAAGTCTGATCCGTCCCTTATTATCGGCTTTCGCTGCGCGTAGCAGCTGCCTCACACCCCAGCGTGCGCCTCGTGCCGTGTTGAAGACCTGGAGCAGAGTGTCAACGTCTGTCCAGCACCCACGGTCAAAGATCAATGCAGGGAAGTCGTCCATTTCATGGCCACGCAGCAGCTTGGTGAGAAACTTCAGGTCTCCGTGTTTGAATGTCACGTGCCTGTCTCCTACAATGTCCTCCGGGTTGAAGGGCTTCATCAAGTGCTTCTTGCCATTGTAGAAGTACTCATTTGGAAGCTCTGGCACAGTGGCAGCCCCTTGCGGGGCGCTTTCATCGATGAACATGAGCCTACGCATGGCATCCTCGTCTCGATCAGACTTCTTAGTCTTCTTCGGAGGCGCTGGCTCAACAACACGTCCAATCGATGAGGGGATAGGGTCGACCTGGTCGCCCTCGTCCACCAGCTCCACCGTGCCCGGGGTGTTGTAGGACACCTTGCCGTCTGCGTCCTGGGTGACGATGTCATTGACGCATTCCGCCACAGCACTAACGTCCGTGGTTGCACCGATCCTTGGCACATCCTTGCGGATGGCTTTATCCATGGGTGGCCCCTCGGAGATCTTATTGACGTCGATTGCGTCAGCGGCATCTGGGGCTTCCCACATCTTGTCCTCCTGGGTGACCGGCATTGGCTTGGCCTGTTTCGGGTTCATCAGCTGGTCCTTCTCTGCACGCCACTGCTTGAAGACATCATCGAGCACTGGATTGTTGGCATCGGAGCCAGTCTCAAAGTGCTCATAGCGAACAAGCAAAGCCCTGACACAGGGTGCCATCTTCTGGGCAAGCCATTCGCTCCTGCTTGCATTGATAGTCGCATGCAAGTAGGTCTGGAATAACTCGCGGTTGCGAGGGTCTTCGCTGGCGTGAAAGCTGTCATACATTTCCAGCTTTTCGACCAAGGAGCTTGCGGTTTGCACTTGCAGACCGCGCTGCCTGAACTCTTCGAACATAGCGGCATTGAAGTCGTTGTAGGCTGAGTGGAGTTGGAACAAGTCCGCCTCCACCTGCCCAATCACCTTCACAAAACCAATGTCCGGCTCGCCCGCGAGGGCGGCTAAAACATCCGCTGCCCTTCTCACTTTCCGTGCGACGGTCTCCGTTGTGACATTGGGATCTCTGTAGGCGAGTCCCGGTCCTAGCCGCGTGGGGATGCAGCCCCACTGGCCGGAGATCTCGTTCCCGCACCACCAGCAGATTATGTCGATGGTGTGGTCCGGATAGTTGCTCCTGAGCTCCTTCACATGCTCCTCGACCTGCCAGACAATCCACGCCAAGGTTTTACCCCAACACATGGTATAGCGAGTCTGTGCCCATCCCAGCGTAAAGCTTGCGATGTTCACTTCCGCATCCAAGTCGGCCTTAACGAACACTCCCCGCCTGTTCTTCTTGCAAAGTGCAGTGGAGCTGTCTGACACGACTATGATGGCTCGCTTGGCCTTGGGGCTCAACCTTGCGGTTGGCTTCAACTTGGCGAGTCCCTCGTCACTGAGGTCAGCCATCTGGCGCAGAGCCACACAGGTTGCGTCGGCATGGGTCAAGGATACCCCAGCCGCGCACTGTGTGGATACGCAGCTGTACGCCGACTCCAAGAGCTGGCTCTCATGATCGGCGCCGAGCGAAATGATATCGTTGTTGAGGGCGGCGGATTGGAGAATGGTTTTCATGGCCTTGGTAACCCCATTCCTGTCTGCTTCGGAGGTGTTGACCCTGCAGAACTCGTCGCTCACAACGATGGCTGCCATCTTGGGGATCGTAGAAGTCGCTTCGGGCAAGTCGAGAAGATCAGAACCAGCTGAAATTGCAATGGCAGGCGTGCACATAAAGAAAGCCAAGATTTCATGGTCAAGGCTTGCAGTTTGTTGTGTGTTTGTGCACTCGAGCGATGTGTGTGCAAACGAATCATTTTCGAAACGAGAACACGGTTTGTTAAGCCTACCCCCCTCATCGAGAGGGGAACCAACACACCTCAAACAAACCATTGCATTCTGAGCTGGGAGCTTCAACTGAGCCGTAGGCAAGAGGAACTGCGCTTGATGTAGGAATTGTTTTTGCTTTTTGTTGAACTTCTGGTACCCCCCTGAAGAGTAGGCGATGAAGGAATGTCGTTCGCCAGTGTAGGGTTGTACACCATGTTTTGTCGATGGATGCAACAGAGTGGGCTTGCGGTATGTGTTGCAATTGTAGCCTTTGTGGTCTTTGCCATGATCATCTGTGTATATTCCCGGTGGTCCCAACTGGCTCGCGCCCTCAATCCACAGTGTCCCCCCTGTATAGTTACCGAAGGAGAACGTCAGGTTGTACGATTCTTTCTGATTGTACTTATCCGTGTGGATGCGGGCCTTGCCATTGAAGTTGAACACGAACGAAGTCCATGTAAACCCTTTCGGAGATGATTGCTTAACAAATCCATTCACATACCTGCAAATCCATGGATAATGTTTTGTGCGGTTGGTAATACCAAAGCACCCACCATGGACCCAAGCGCCGAACACCAAGTATTTGGATAGATTCTCAGAAGCCATAAATGACCGCGTTTTTGCCAATGATGCCTTGAGATTGGTACGAATAAGCCCAGCTAGCTTTTCGAAGGTCTTGAAGCTGTAATCGTTAGCCTCGAACGATTGTTGAGCGAAGTCCTCGACAACCTTTGATGCATCCGGAGCTGCTGCTACCGAAACCTTGTTGTCAACCTCGACCTTCGACTCGGGTTTGCACCCGGCTACGTTCGCGCTGGTTGTATGTCCAATAAGCTTCAAGGCATGCGTCCACTTGTTCTTTTCAGTGAAAGGCTTCGTGAACACATCCGCCACTTGTTCGGCTGTACCAACATTCAGTAACTTGAAATGCCCGACCTCATATTGCTGCTTTAGCCATGAGAAACTCACCCTCTGTGTCCGATCAGTATGTCGTAGAACACCAGCTTGCCCTAGCAACAAAAGAGTGATTGTCGCCTGGTTATCCTCCATATGTCTAACCTCGAAACTTTCAGGAAGCTGGACACAGAGGCCGTTGATGTCTGCGATTGACAACCCATCCGGTCTAGTGGACCCGTAACGAATTTCGTCAAGTTCAGGGTCAATGCGTGCAACTATCGAATCCACCCTCTCAGCCCTTGGCTCGGCCTTGCGGCCGGCATCTCCACGCCATAGGAAATACCATAAGCTCAGGCAAGGTAGACCTTCGGCACGTAAACCGTGATTCGCTGCTACAACTTCGGACTCAGTAGAGCTCATTGTAATAGATGTTTGTTTCTTGCTGAAGGCATTGAGGGGAAAGTACGTGTTTGGTCCAACCAAAAACATCGCACATCCTGTAGTCGATTTTGAATCGAATTCGCCCGCGAAGTCGGAATCGCTGAACAACCACAGTCTGCAATCCATTATGCTGTCGCCTATGAAACCGCTCATAGTGACATCAAGCGAAGAGTTTATGTAGCAAACCAACCTGTGAAGTCCCAAGTCGCAATCTGGACTCCACTTGGTCACCCTCGACGCTAAAGACTGTGTTGCCCTTAGAAGGTCCCATCTGGCCATGCGAGCAGCGAACAAAATCTTCATTAGTACCTTACTAGCAATAGGTTGCAAACGCCCTGCCTTCTCTCCTTCGGAAGCTGTTGGCAAAGCCACACGTAGCTCATGGAAGGGGGTTGCAGCTAGTTTCAGGGTCTTACGCTCTACCTTAGCAAGCTCGCAGTACCGATCAACGCAAGAGTCGAGAAAGTCCTTCATATCGTACGTGATGCGAGCGACTGGCTTGGTCATTGCGCCGGGCTTCTCTTTAACGTCTTGCGACAATGTAACGAACTTGCTCTGCTTCGCCTCCTTTTTAGCCTCAGACTTGTTACGAACCGGCTTGCCCTTGCGGGCAGCTGCAACTGCCAGCTCGAAATCAGACTGTTCCCGGCCTGCGAGGTCGAAGTAGGTTTCGCCGTCCCACCAATCCTGAAGACAGCGATCGCGCATTTGATTGCAACTGTCAACAACAACTTCCTCCGACTCACCCTTGCGGGTGGCTTTAGCCACCACAGTGTATCTCCGAGGGCCGATCCCCGGAAACATTCTAGCATCATCCTCGTTGGGGACATAAAGTCTTTTGCGAGGATAACGGTGATGTCGGATTGCTATGAGATTCTCGGGGTCAATGTCCCAATAGTCTTCTTTTCTAGCAGGAGTTGCAGCTGATGATTCGGGCTCAAACACGTGACGAAAAGGGTGTGCTTCCTTGGGCAGCGTGAGGTTGTGTTCTTCCTTGTGCATGCACCCAAAGTATCTACCAATGGCTTCCGGAAGATCCATATCAATGACGCTCGAGATCAAGTCCCATCCCTCCTTGATAGAGTTCTTAGGGCCAGCGAGTTTAAAGTCATCGACGTATACCACTAAAAGCAGCTTCTTCTTCGGGTGGTAGAATACACTCTTCCAAATGTCAGTCAATACTGCCTCGAACCCGACTTTCTTCAACTCAGCTTCGCAATGATGTTCCCAAATCCCCCCTGAATCGGGGTGTCCGTAAAGTGCCAACTTGAGTGGAACAACAGGATCTTTCATGCCCTGCCATGCCTTAGGCCAGCGATTGCGAGGCAACCGTACCCAAGTGGCAACCCCTTGGAACAAAGCTTGGGTGTATGCTTGCTTGGCGTCGGCCTGCTGGATGATGTAGCCAGGTTGTGAGCCAAAGACGTCAAGAATCTTTCCTGCTTCCATAGATGCAGGACTGCTCGACATCTCCGCAAAGAGCGCGTGATCGGCGTTTTCATCAAGTACTTTATTTCCCTGAAATACCGAACGTCCCTTATACTTACGGTTGGGGTCGCCTTCTTTCAGCTCGGCTCCCTTTAGGGTACCAATCTCGAAAACATTGCCAAAGTGAACCTTGGTTTGAGATTTCTTAGCTTCGTTGGCAACCGACTCGAACTCCCTGACTTTGCCTTGTACCCAGCAGCCCTTGTCAACCAATTTCTGCCATTCTTTGTCCATGGCAGCCTGCGCCTTAGGGTTTGTTGCAATCTCCTTAGACGACAGGACCTTGGCGACAACAGCATACATCTCATCTGCGATCTGAAAAAGCTTCTTGTCATATAGCCCTTTGAGTCGTTCCCGATGTTCCTCGCTACACCCATGTAGGACTGGCATTGCAGGTACCGCCTTTACAGCTTCACGATACAGTGCCTCATTCTCCTCATGTAGCTTCTTCTCATGTTCTGCAATTGCTGTTGCTCTTTGTCTTTTCGACATAGCCTTCCATGCAGTATGATCAATAGCATTAGGGCGGTTCTTGTTGTTCTTCTTGACCAAACATTCCCCACTCCACGTATAACCATACGGTGGTTCTTGCGCTGCTACTGCTGCGCTGGACTTCAGCTTCTGCTTCACAGAGAACGGAACATCATCAAGCAATGCTGCACGGGAATCAGACTTTGACTCACCCTTGCGGGTGGCTTCTTTCGCGTCCTTCGGCGGAGGATCTTTATCACGATCAGGACCAAATAGCTCTGGGAACATTTCATCCAGGTCTTCGCTAAGTTGTTCCTGAATTGTGGCTTCATCGTATCCCCCCCCTTCCTCCAGAGGAGGATGCGGGTTTTGCTCATCAAGGACATTGTGATGTTGTGCATCAAGGCTTGGTGGTTTATCCAAGGCAGGCTCTTGCAACAAAGGAAACTTAAAGTCACCATCTGGTAGCTCCAGTCTCTTAGTCCGAAACACACGTAGATCTTCATTTTCCAACGCGGCTTCGATGTTGTGTAGGGGAGCAACAACGTACTCGAGCTTGAAGATAAAACCAGGTTGGATGTGATACCCAAGGAATATACCTTCAATCCCTGTGCCAGCAAACTTGGATCGTTCAGGCTTGCGTTGCTTCTTCGGGGCCCAATAGAGAACTTTCGCTCCAAAGGGAATACGCATGCCATTGAACTTTTCACCATACCTGATTTCCCACGGAATCTGACCATTGTCAATCCTCGCAGTGATGTTAAGACACATAGCATGATGTTGCGATGCAAGAGGCCAATAGCGATCTGGAAGTCCTGATTGCACTAAATTGGCCCGTGTGCCTTCCAAAATTGTTCTGATTTCTCGCTCGATTACGGCCTTGTTTTCGTTCACATACTCTCTAGAAGTGTTGTGACGAGCGCGAAGCTGTCTGGCCGCAAAGTCAAACTCCAACGCATTGTCGGAATATATAACCTTTACCTCATCATCTGTACCAAGGAAGTGCAACATGTCTTCGTAGCACTGCTCACCAGACTTTGTCTTGGAAGGGTACACGTATCTAAACTTGGAATACACGTCCTTCACAACATGAGCCACGGTTTCATCTTGGAACCCGTAGTCCTTGGCATCAGCGGTCACGATGTGATCTACTGTGATGTGGTCACCGAACGATTTACTGTAGATTGTAGAGGATCCACCAGATTTACGCGCCTGGGGCGCATACATCTTGGCCCTTTGGCAAATGGGGCAGAACGGATTCTTTGGTCTATGGGTAAGTCGATGTTCCAAAGACACAGCCTCAACCCTCAAGGAAGCTTCATCCTTCTTAGACTTTGGCATTGTGTATGGCTCGACATCGCTGTCGGCTTGCGCCTCAACTTCCCCTTCAGGCAAAGCAAACAATGTGATAGTCGCAATAGTCCCTTCAGGTACTTCCCCATAGATTCCGTCCAATTCATCAATGTTGACTGAATCCTCCAACAAAGACCACACGTCATCCTTGAATCCCCAAGTAGTCCGGATTCTATACCTTGGGAACTTAGGAGCCGGTGTTCTAAACGTCTTTGGGAAATGTGCCACCTTAGCAGCGGGGCTGCCGTTGATGACAGTCCAACCTGCCTTTAGCAGTTGCTTCGTTTCCACCCCAGGAATGGGAGGAATGCAATTCGCCATCTTTTCGATGGGATCTTCTGCCGCGCCAGCTGGACCTTCAGGTTCATGTTCGTGCTCTCCCCTAGCTGGTGCGGCGTGCCCTTGCGGGCAGCTGTTTACCGAAAACCCGAACCAGACTTGACAGAGGTCGGTGCAACCTTGCTGCCATCAGATTCTGAGGACTTTGCTGCTAAGCATGCCATCAATGGTCCTCGGTCGCCAAATACGGGGACATTGCCTCGGAGTTGGCAAATCATCTTCTGACCGTCTGGGCAAATGAAATATGGCGCCTCACCCGCTGGCCAGTGGAAAGAGAACCCCTGTTCCATGCACTTCTTTCCTACAGAGCAAACTGCAGGTGTGTTGGGGAGCTCAACGAACTGCAATGGGTTCCTCAATGACTCAATGTAGACCTCATGCTTGGTATCAGCGTCTACTGGTCCGTTAGCAGTGATCAAACTCACTGGGTTGGAAGCAACCTTCTTAGCCTTGCCCTTGAAATGGGCCTCCAAATCAGAGTGACTAATCAGATCTTCCTCGCTACCGGTGTCTGCGATGATTTCGAGGTTCTCACCTGTCACCGCCGCTGCAGCAAGTTGGGGCAGGGGAATTGCTTCTTTGCAGTGAATGCAGAATCCTTCTCTACCCCGACACCTGTAGTTACACTTGACCCGAACCTTAAGCTTCATCCCGTTCACTGCTGATTCCAAGTGACGGGCATTCTGCAAAGCTTCTTCGGTGTCCTCTGGAATTGATGGTGGGCATAGCTCCGCAGACTTGTACCTGAATTCGAACTTGTGCTTGTCTGGTACGAAGCTCCAGCCTTCACCCTCAGGCGGGATGTCAATGATTTCTGGCCTTAGGAACTGGACTTTCCTGCTTCGGGGCTTTCCGGCAGGGCCCTTGCGGGCTGCTACTGCGTAGGCCTTCACAGCATCGGCCGGTGGCTCACCCGTGAGGGTGGCTGTGAGGGAAAGACAGCAAGCGGCTGGCTTGTCCTCACTCTTTGGCCTTTTCTTACTGGGTCGCCTGCGCTTGCCGGAGGGCGATCTCTTCCCGTCCTTGCCAGCCTTATCGCCTTTGGCCGGGACAGAGGGAGCGGCATCCTTGTGCATGAATGGGCAATTCTTACCGTTCTTGCAGGTGCCTTTGGGGTAAAAGATGCAAGGAATCTTGGAGGTATCCTTCTTCTCCCCACCTTTACCGCCTTTACCTCCACCTTTTCTCGAAGGGGTACGTGGAGGTGTTCTGCCCCTTGTCTGTTCAGGAGTAGGCTTCACATGCTTGTATGGGCACTTATCACCTCGTGGGCACTTCCCACGCTGGAAAGCGTAGCAGGGCTTGTCCTGGCTTCGGCCGCGAGGGGTGTTCGGGGTATCGGAAGGAGCAGGGGCACCAAATCTGGCGCCATGAGCTTTGGCGATTGCTGTGCGGTTTTTGCGAGTCCTATCTCTAGCCAACAGCTCTTTCACGCATTTGACCAAGTAGTCATAAGTGCGTTGCTCTGTTCCTTCCTTAGCCCTGTCGTAAACCTCCAGATCAAACTTGAGCTTGCTAGCATTGCGAAGCTGACGAAGTAGAATATCTCTCAGCGTAGTCTCCTCGGGTTGGTGATTCAACCCCGCGATGACCGACTCCCAGTTGTGAATGAAAGTGCTAAGGTCATCACCATTCAACTGCACCTTGAGTAGATCTTCTACAGAGTAGAGGGAGCCTGCTTCTTCGTTGGTCTTAAAGTAGTGTTCGAACATCAGTAGAACCTGTCTACCACGAACGGCCCTACCAGCAGCTGCCTCAGACTCCTTGTAGTTAATGATCTGTCGTCCAAGATCACCCCTAGCAACCCTCGAGAGCGCCGAAAGGATCTTCGTGTCCAAAGTGAGGAATTTACCCGTGTCCCTCAACTTCTCCGCATCGGCGTCCCTGGAGTAAACCTCTTGAACCCATTTGAATGCCTCATCGGGTCTGTCCGATGCTGCCCGAACGGCCTCCCTAACTGTGATCTTCCAGCTCCTATAAGTCTCCGGGTTAGGGAAGTCGGGTAGCTTCACCGTTTCAGCTTCCTTAGCCTTGGGTTTGTCGTCATCAGGCTTCTGGATAACCGACTTGAGTGCTTCAGCGAGAAGTACGCTAGGTTCTTTGTTTTCAGTAGATTCTGCCGGTTCTTTGTTATCACTCTGTTCAGCAGCAGATACCGCTACATTGTGGGCCTTGGTATCCTCAGGCTCTCCAATGTCATACCGTTGGGTCCTTCCCAAAACCGTCCGAAGCGACACAGGAATCTCCCTGGGGTTCGGAAGGGTCGGAATCCATGAATGGCTAGGACCCTGAACAAGCGGCGCTGCGGCACCACCTTGCGGTGGGCTTGGTTGAAGTTTGGAGCTCTCACTGGGATCGACTTTCACCGGCACGGCACCACCTTGCGGTGGGCTACTCTCCGCTGTCGACAAGACAGTCCTGAGTGAGTCGACCTCAGCTATAAGCTCCGCGTTCCTGTCCTGCAGGTCATCAACCAAGCTATCGTACTGCTGTGCCTCAGAGGTTAGCCTATGGTAGTACTCGTTTTCTTCCCATTGAAGCTTTTCCTCAAACTCAGACCCTAAAAAGGCAATCATCTCACTGTGGTTTTCTTCGATACTCGAGCGCAATTCCGCGAAACGGCGTTCATGCTGTCTGTTTTCCGCAGTGAGCGTGCGCGCTGCTGCTTCCAGCTCGGACCGATGTGCATCAAACTGCATGGCCATAGACCTTTCATCATGACTTTCCCCTTGTGCGCGTGCCAGCTGTGCCTGCAGCTCATTGGCTGATTGTCGTTCTGCTCGGGCGATTGTCTCTAGCACTCGTACTTCATTGTGTAGCTGTCCCACCAACAGGTGTGTGGATTGGCTCACAAATGCTAGCTGTTGACGATGATTCGCATCCGCTGTTGCCTCTAGGTGTGCAATGTATGCGTTGGCTTCGGCGTACACGTTGTCCAATGCAAATCGATGTCGTTGTTCCGCGCGAAGCTCCAAGGCACTTTGAATGCGGGGGTCATTCAGGAACAAGTTCACCTGAGTATTCTCCTGCAACAAATGCAAGAAGTACTGGTTCGCTTCCTGCTCCGTCCTACCACCAATACCACCGTCATCGTTGTTGCCCGCGGCCGTTACAAACGGCACGATGTCCATTACGGAGCTAACTACGGCTGATAACCTGAAGTTTCCCAGGCTACCAGCTTGGCACGTCTAGTTACCGGTCAGTCAACCCTTGTGACCTTTTTCCACGGGGGACTTGGGCCAAGTGCGGTCGCGTAAAGACATAGCTAAGGACCATAGGAATAGCAATGGAGGCAGGGTAAAATCTACACTGGCGCCCAGACCTCCGCGGCCGAAAATCGGCTCGGCAGGCGTTCGAGAGGTCGCAAACCCCGTGAGTTATGTGCAAGCAGGCGCGAGCGTTCCTCTCGAAAGCCTGCCCGCCGGGAAAATGTGAAAGTGAGACGATCTGTGCTGGAGTGCTCTGTACATGCTCTAACTTTGGAGCTCTCTATCCAAACACGCCGCGACGATTCACGCTGTACCAACCCTGACCCTCGGCAGTTGCAAACATGAACGGCAGGGTCGCAATGAAAATCCCCGATTACTACCGCGATGGTACCCAACCGAGGCAGGGGCCGTTCTGATGATCCGGATCTGGGCAGGAATGGGTCACATGTCGCATCAAAGCCGCAAGAAGAACATGCCTAAATCTCACGAGGAACCCTGTCGGATCGATTACTTAGCCCTCACTCATGTGAAGGATTGTGCAGGCCACCTCCTCATCCATGTACAAAATCTCAAACTTGCCGAAGGGTGCCGAAAGCCTGAGTCGCCGATTCTGCTTTCATCGTCGCAGAGTTCATTGCAAGCCCGTGTCAAGGGCGAGCTCTGCAGAGACCCGGGGCCCGGCGGACCGCGGAGGTTCACCTTGAATGCCTGGCACATGTCACCAGACCGATACCGATATCGCTGCGTGCACTCTAAGATGTCTGAATGAGATCCAGCTTAAGCACCAGCGATTTTTTTGCACTGCTCCGGTTTCGGGCGGCATCGCAGCCTCGCCTTACATGACCATCAATGCACAGACGGGAACGTACGTGGAAGAGCGCACCCTAACCATGTTCGAGGGTTTGGACATGCCAACCACACCATGCAAACTTCTTCTGTCCAGAGGTCTGGCTTCTTCCTCCGCCCTCCTTTGTCGCTCCTGCTTCTCTTCCCATGTCCTTAGGCACTTTGTGCACACCAATTGCGACCTCATACGAATACCCGCCCACTGTGCCAAGTGTCAGCCTGGGCTTCGACGGGCTCTCGGTCAAATGAGAGAGTGCAAACTGCATGGCGATCCTCCCATGCCGACGCGATACTCGAGCACATAAGAGCTATTGAGCCATCTCTGGGCATGCGTGCAGCCAGGAATCGCATATCGCGTCCCGGAAGTCAACTCCTCCACACCGTGGTACAAGCCGCTGCGGAAAACGACAACATCGCCCTTGAAAAGCTCCTGTCAGGTCTCACAGGCGAGAGGAGACTCGAAAGCACCCCAAAGCGGCTCCTGGCAGTGCCGGCGATCCACATTCCTCTTTCCGGGTTGAACGAAAAACCGTCCACCCTCGTAGTCCTCGCCTACGAGCAGCTCAGAAGACTGCATTGGCATCGGAACGGAGAACTGTAAGCAGCTCCGGCCTGGATCGCTCAGTGGACACATGACCTGGAACGGGAACATTACCGTGCCCTGAAGGTCGCGGTGTGGCTCCATGAAGCCGCCCGGGCAGTACCTCAGCACGTGCAGTTTCTCTACATCTACACAGCTCTCCTTCTGCTGCTGCACCGCCTGAGCGCGATCGAGGTGGGCAACCCCTGTGGGGGAGTTGCTGCCCTGCAAATTTCCCAGAGATCAGAGATCCTGAGCAACGTGGCCACTGCAGTGCAGAACGAGGATGCTGCTGCCACGATTTGCGTGCACAATCTGTTCGCAGGCACAAGGACTCATTGATCCGACAGGCTGCACACTGCATGCGGGTGCATTGTCCAAGGAGCTTTGGGGGATAGGCCTCCAAAGCAAGCGGCTTCGTAGAAGTCTCTGCTCTGAACATTTCAATCCTTGTTGCCACTCTCACGTTCCATTCAAAGCCAGCTGCTCCACATCTGCAACACTCTTCGCAGACAGGGATCTGTGCAGTCGCCACTGGGGCAAGTGCCGTGTACAAGGCCTCACGTAGGGCATTTAGCGGCGATGGCAGTGGCTCCCGCAGGTAGGCAAACTTTCCTCAACGTGAGGATGGGAAGCCGGGCGAGTGATAGGGCTCACAAAAATGACGAGGGGCCGTAGCCAAAGTTCATCGCCCTCCTTCGACGAGAGACAGCTCCCCCAAATCCAGTTCACATGACGACAGTTCCTACAACTGGCTCGGCCAGAAGTAACCAGATCACGCCTAGCTGGCTCTCTATCTCCGCTGCAGCCGAGTCGCAGGTCGACGATGCGCATCGCTGGCAGATCGTCGGGCTTCGCGGGTGTGCAATCGACAAGGCCGTCAGGCCACAAGCTGTCCAAATCGCCCTCCACCTCCGTCGAGAGGCAAGGTGTCTGCGCGCATAGAGTCACAGAGTAGAAAGCTTTCAGGTACTCAGGAAGGTCTGGGGCCCCCTTGACGCATTGAGCCAAGTGGCCATCTCACGCAGCCGCTCGATGGTGTCCTGAAGGATGGAATAGGTCCAGGCCGAGGCTCGCAAGCGTCTACGGCACAGCCAGGGCGCCGGATCGAGGAGCTTCTCCAGCACCAAGAAGCCCTGAAAAGAGGGAACGAGACGGGCACTGCCAAGCCTAGGCCGCTCATGCCCGGGCCTCGGAGTCCAGCGTCCGGCGCCCTTCTGCGATTCGCTTTTCCGCGTCGGAGCAGATCGCCTCTTCGAGCCTCAAAAAGATAAGACGGATAGGATTTCAAGCTGATGCCAAGGGGGGGAGGGGGGGCACCTCTTCGTCGCATCCGCATCGTGCATGGCAGCCGAAGGCCGCCGAAGAAGGAGGAAAGCCCATTGCAGGGCTTCGGGGGGCGGGTGGGTATATTGTAGTATCATGACTCTTACTGTGTTCGACTATAGAGACAACCAGGAACCTTTAAAGAATGGCAGTACCAGTACTAATGATCTAAGTTTCGATATCGATATATATATATATATATATATGTATCATTGCAGGGCTCTTGGTGCGCTCTGTTTGCGCCACACACCCGCTTACCGATCCTAGTGCACTCGTCTACGAAATATTGGAACCAACGCACGAGCCACACCAGCACATCACAAGGGACCGCCGTTCTTCCCCGCGTGCTACGGTAGATTTGAAACACACACTCTCTCTCTCTCTCTCTCTCTTCTTCGTCAGGGCTTCAGGGGCTTGTCAGGCCCCCTGGCCGCATGGGCCCCCCATGTGTTACGGGGCTTTGAAGGAGCCCTATACTATGGTTGACTGTTCCCCGCGAGGCACACTCTCCTCTTCGGCAGGGCAAAGGGTGTTGGTCAAACCCCGCGGCCACCTGGGCCGCCCATTTGCTATGTGGCTTTGGAGCAATGTGAAAGTTGATTGAGCCCTCCTAAACTTGACACTCTCTGTCTTCTTCGTCTCCCAGGCTTCATGCGAATTTGACTCGAGCCCTTGTCTTCCCCCGTTATATAGCAGCAACAGACAACATGCATGAAAAAATGTTTGGATTAAACAAACGCTTGAAAAGACACCTGTAGGTCGGGGAAAAGCATTGTAGGGGATCGTGCAAGTTCCCCCGTCATGAGTAAATCTGGAGGGTCAGCAACAGGACCTGCACCATTGAATTGGCCGTCCCTCGGGAAAAGGAATGTGACTGACATGTCCGTACCGAATTGCAAAAAGGAAAGTCTTGAGATACATAGTCGGAAAGTTCGATGCCCCGGAGCGGAACAACCCCGCCTAGTCCAGCTCGTTTGCTCCGGTCCCCTCTCGTTTGTCTATGCGAAGCATGCCTGCCTGGTGCCACGCCTGTTGTGGTATTACAAGCTTCCTTCTGAGCTGGGCTCTTTTCTTTCGCCAGGGCTATGGCGTAGGGGTAGTCCCCCTCTCTCTCATCCCGCAACTATCTCTTACCGGGCACCTGCTAGGCGACTCGTCAAGTTCCCGGGTTTGAGGGCCGCCTGATTCGTGCTTTTCAGGGGGATGTGGCTGCAGTCAACCTGGAAAGCCATAAAGACTTCAATTGCGACAAGGGTGGGCATGGATGAGCACAACTTCTCTGTGGACGCTGGCTGTCACCTACGGGAATCCGACGACATACACGAACATTAGGAAATCCACCACTACATCGGAAAGCCCGAAGCTCTCTCTCTCTCTCTCTCTGCCCCTCGGTCTCTCCCTCCTCGCCAAAACTAAACATGCAGCCTCGCCTCCGGAACGTCAACACCGAAGATCCTGCACAAAGGCGGGTTTCCAAATCCCTAAATGCCGGAACACGCCTGGCCTCTGAGGCGCAAGACCTAGACCTCGGATGTTGAGCTCCACCTGCAAGCACGAAAGCCAGCAGAGACCTACCTCTTTGCAGGTTGGTACAAGAGTTGAAGTGTCTACACCACCCTGACGAGCAGCTGCAGGCCCAAGCTGGGAGGCTTTCCGACTTCTGGCTGACGTTGTCTTATAGCCAAGGCTTGTCTTGCTTGTCTTGTACAGTGGCCTCAGCCTTTGCTTCCACTGTTCCTTCATGGCTTTGACCCTGGATGTTCCGATCCTGCGCTCCCGTCCAGCGCAATGAAAAGGAAAGACGCCGCACTTCAACATGGAACGAAGGAGCAGCAGTAGATGCACGTTGCTTACACGCGCGAAGTTGTCTCTGTCTGTCAGGAACCTGTGGAAACTTTGACTTTGAGCATTACCCAGCAGTCTCAGATGAAGCTTCATTATCGTCCTTGCTGCGCTAGTGTTGACAATCCATCGTGCTGATTGGACCTTGATGCACTGGAACCATCCTCTTTGATGCAGGTTTCACTCCATCGGTCCCTTCCCAGTGGACTTGGTAAATAAACAAGACTCCAGTTGATGCACCTCACTAGGACAGACAATGACGGACAGAGTCAGTCGAGTCAACGTCTTCTGGTTACGCGATGTTCTCAACAGTACCTTCGGGTGCGAATGCGAATGGGCCAGAAGCGTCCTTGGGGTCCTGTCTTGCCCGAGAATCCCGTAGAGGGACTTTGTCTACTGCTGCTGCAACCGACGTCCGAAGTCTGCATCGCTGTGCTCGGGCCCTCACCGTGGTGGGCGAGGCTACTTTGTAGTCAGTGAAGACCCGCTGCACGAAGGCGTCCCTTAGCTCACAGCCGATCATTTAGAGCTCCAAAGCCTCTCAGTTCTGAGTCCTCGGCTCCAGAACGGAATCCTTGATTCCTACCGCAAAGGCAGACGGCCGATACTCAATGACATTGGCAATGGTGCCTCGCTTTCGGGCTCGCAAGATGCAAGATGCCTGTCGCCAACCGAGGACGTGGCCACTACTGGCATCGATCTCCTGTCCAATCCTCCTGCGATACACTACCGGATTTCCAGGCTACCACCTCCACTCGTACCAATCAGCCGGGTGTCCCCAGGGTGCTGAAGGGCGAAGTTGGGATGCCGATGATGTCCTGAGGCTATCTGAGGCCTGTTAGCTTTGCCCTGCAAGAGCCGAATCGCAATTGAAATGGCAAGCATCATCGAATTGAGTCTGTCCAAGCCACGGGAGCATCGGTATAGATCAGGGTCCAGTTTCCACCTGGGCCCATTCGCCGTTACTCTTGAACTACCATGGCCAGGTAATGCCATCCACAGCTGGAGAGTTCTGCTGGAATCCCTCGTGGCAGGCCAAAGCAGGAAATCCTCCCCACACACGAGGCAACACGGGCCTCCTTTGTCCCAGTCAGGCATAAGCACATTTGGTGCGGCACATCTTTCGACAGGGACTGTACTGTACTGTGAAGCCCAAGAAAGCGGGCAGAATTCATTTGTTGCATCCACACGGCCAGTGTGGGTCAAGAGCAACAAAGCGATATGGAGATATATGAAAACTCACGAAAGGAATCGAGGAGGAGCTTGCTTCGGATCCACCTCGGGGCAAAGTATGACATGAACAAGACCGAGACTGCAATGCAAACGCAGCATTCGTGACGAAGACGGGTTGCCTGGCCTCGGTCTCTCTTCACCGTCCGCCGCGGCGGCGCTCTCGGCTGGGGCCGCCCGCCACACGTGCACCTCACAACGAAGGTTTCTGAGCCTCTTGCGCCTTGCAGCGGTGTAGCCGCCAGGCTAACACTGTGAGGGGGCACCGCTGCTCCAAGACTTCGCTCCAGCAGTCTGCACGCCATTAGTCTTCAACTCTTGGGTCAGCTCATCAGCAGCTTCCTGCATCTGACCATCACGAAGGGCAAAAGCAGCAGTTGTGCATCTTGTGCGCATTCCACACCAGCTGTTGTCCCCACTACTACTTGCAGCTCCTGCTCCTCCTTGCCGATCTTCTGAAGCAGCTCCTCTAAGCCTTCCCGAAGTGACTGGCAGTACAACCGACTGTAAAACAAGCATCTGTACATGAGTGTGAACTGCTTATTCGAAACACATTCTTGAATGTGACCGTGTCTTTTCTTGGCTACTGCAGCGATGCCATTAAGCACCTAATTGCATGAAACCGCAAATTCGTGTGTGCTTGTTTGTACAGGCATGCACGCAAATACTTGATGTATCCATCTATGTGTTCACTGATTTATCGAACTGCATGTCCACTTATTTACAACCCATCCATTCAAATCTTCTCCAAGGTACCTATATGTTCTCTTATACACATGTGTGTATATACATATATATATATGTGTATATATATTGGTACCCCCCCCAAAAAAAACACACGCTTTCTGTCTGTTTCGAGCTCTTCGTGTGCCATCCCCGTTTGTTTGTTCTTCATGTCGTCTGTATGTGTGTCTTCCTACGTGAATCACACAACATTTAGCAAACACACACACACACACACACACACACACATGGTTGGGCGAACTCCGCCCCAAAGATAGTGGGTACAGGCCTTGCCCCGGTACAAACCGGTACAACCGGTACAAGTTGTACCGGGGGAATCCAAGATTCCAAGATTGCAGCGGGGTCTTTTTTGGAATCCTGGAATTGGATGGGCTCCGGTATCCAAGATTCCGAGAAAGAGTTCGCAGCAATCTTGGAATCTTGAATTCTCCCGGTACAACTTGTACCGGTTGTACCGGTTTGTACTGGGGCTAAAGCCTGCATCCGAGATCCGATACCCGATGTGTTGCCGCAGCAGCCCTTCCCATCCCTCTCCCCTTCCCTCCCCTTCTCTCTTTTCACCTCCCCACCTCCCCCCTCCTTTGTCAACAACCCTGATAAATTGTCTATCCCCTGTGTAGAGACCGTGCCGAGAATCCTAAACCCTTGTAGCCTCTTTATAGAAACCTTACAGATTCCCTTCTAGATTTTTGATAGAAACCTTACAGATTCCCTATATAAAGACCTTGTAGAAATCCTTTAAATAGACCTTATATGGAGCCCGTATAGAAAAACCATAGATTCCTTAGATCCTCTATATAGAAACCTTATAGAAACCCCTGAAGGATCTTTTATCTTAGTTCTTATCGAGAACCCAGATCTTCGTGGTCGATGTCGATGCCGGAGTATTTGCGTACTTGTTTTTTTCTCCAACATGCCATGAAGATATTACATTTTTGTGTCATATCCATGGACTGACATATGCAAGACAATACACATGTCAGGCCGGTAGTTATATGCTATGGAGGAGTGGTAACTGTGGTGCACCGTGTCATTAGCTTCACGGATTGGCCTGGTGGCTGTTTAGCCAGAGAACCCCTGTCCTTGTCGCATTGCCTATGGGTAAGGTAAGACTTCATACCTGAGGACCATATCTGATGTACACATATACAAACTAGCAATCACAACCTTCTGTGTTGCAACATTCATATAGAAAATTATCATGGACCGAATGCAAACTGTTGCGTATCATATTGACAGAGGAACAGCATATGATGATGTATGGATGCCATATCCAGTCTTTGACATGAGACTACAAATGCCAGGAATCTTCTTGTGCGTTACTTTCCTCATACACCGAGGGATAGTTCATTTGTTGTAACCACTGGCGTCATTGTTTTCATACACAATGACGACCGATATCAAATGTAAACAGGTGCATAGCAATATCCTGCATGCGAGCGTGCCGGGATGCGTGGACGAACCTGAAATTTGACGATTGTGCATTTAATTCTATGTCTGAATCAGTGCGAAACTTTCTGGGTTTCGGTTTGTAGAATGCGTGATATGGCTATGTAGCACTTAGCTAAGCGTTTGATATTGTCTATATAAAAAACTAGCTAAATAGACCCTAACGTCACGATCATTGTGCCATCGTTTGTCTCCATCACCGATCACCCTGTCAAGACACCACATTGTCGTTGTCTTTTTCGTTTCAGAAGTGCAGTCGTGCTCGTTTGCATTCGTATATTCTTCCCTCGGAAAGTTTACGCTTTATGTCCATCACCCGTGTACCATATGCAAAGAGAAATACATAAGGGTTTACACATACTGCGTATACATGATATTGTAAGTGATGTGGGTACCAAGGGTAATCCGGCAATGCTGTGGAATGGTAATCCGGCAATGCTGTGGAATGGAAGGGTTGTTTCGGATTAATTGAGTTATATTTGATCTCGAGGGGGTTCTTTCTGAATAAGGCCAAAACGCGCGAATCATATTTGAGGGCGTTCCTTCCGACTAAGAACAAATTGCGATTCATATTGGGGGGGTTGCTTCTGAATAAAGCCAAAACGCGCGGATCTTTGAGGGGGGGGAAGCTTATTCCATATATATATATATATATACTGGTTTATATATTTACTTATATTTATCTATTTATGTACTCATTTACTCATTTTCGTTTGTTATATGTGTTTTTGGTACATTACACTCATTACACTTCATGGCAGCAGCCTTCCACTCCGACCGCTCGTGGGCCGCTGGGAAGCGAGCTGCCCGGCAGGTTGTAGGCTGCTCGGATCACTTCCAGGGCCTGGCACTGAGTACGCAGAGTCTCGAGATCAAGGGAAGCTGTTTCGGAGGATTCTGGGTTTGTGTGAAGGGCTCTGGATAAAAAGAACAGGCAGAAGGCTGCGAGTTCGGCCTCCCTTCCTCCCCCGGCCCGCTGCGCGGCCTTCCCTGGCTGGTGCAACTGTAGGCATCCGCGAGCGAGCACTGCATAGAATTTTTCGTCGGCCCGGCAGCCCTCCTCAACACGGGGCCACCCCTTTAGCAAGCTCAAAAGGCCCAGGGCCAGATCCTTTGAACCGGCCTTGATCATCTTCTCATAGACGCTCAAGGCCCTCTCGAAGCGCCTGCACTCTGCGTCCAGGTGACAGGCAACATCGACGCAATGATCGAGTCTGGCCTGTTTTGGAAGCAGGCATGGATAAGGCAGGTGTACACCTGGATGTTGGGCTTCAGCCCGTGCTGAGAGCTGAGATCCTGGGGATCATCAGCAACGTGTCACAACAGCTTCGCGCTCGGTCTCGCACTGAGGCCCCTGAGCCCCCGGGCCTCGACCATCTGCATTGCTTGACCAAGGCGCCGAGCGTTGCCAAGCCTCGGCAAAAACAGAGCGCTTTGTGAGCCCCTGAAACTGAAGGATACGGTCACATACGGCCACTCGCAGATGTCTCGTGCAGATCCAAGCTGCAGCTTCACAAGGATGCTCAAGGTGTAGTTGCTGGGTTTAATGCCAGATGCCTTCATCTCCTCCAACAGACGCAATGCCTCGCTGACATTACGCTGCTTGGTGCAGCCATCCAAGATCGAGTTGTACATGATCTCGTCCGGCAGGAAGTGGCCGTCCCTCCTCATCTCCTGCGCCGAACGACATGGCCCAGACAGAAACTAAGCGCAGGTGCGACTCCCTCCGCTTGGGTGCGTTGGCACTTCTATGTGCGTTCGTATTACCTGTTTCGAAAGCTCTTGTCTCGAGTGTCTCGAGTCAAGTCTATTGCTCCTTGCTTGTTCGCCGCACGATGCCTAATGCTCTTTCGTGTCAGAGTGCTCCAATTTGCCTTTTCACTGATTCAATCCTTCCACTATATTATTCCTTTAGGCAACCTAGAAGGGACACGTGCCAATACTAGTTCGGCTCGATTACCCACGAACCGCACATGTGCAGATCCAGAGCAAAGAAGCCCTGCTAAGACTATCTTCTGGCACATCTCACTCATGCCCATGCGCCTCGAGAACACTCAAGGCACGCTCCACATCACCGTTCAGGCAATAGCCCTTGATGATCGTGGAGTAGGTGATGATGTCGGGCTCGATGTTGGTTTCTCGCATGTCTTCCAAAAGCAGCGAGGCCTTCTCCATCGCATTGCACTTCGCACAGGCATCCAGCATGGTGTTGTAGGTGATGGTGTTGCAGGCAATGTTGTTGTTTCGCATTTCCTGCCAAGGTCACCCCTCCCACATTGCAAGCTATGATAAGCTACACAGCCAGGGAATCCCTGACAAAATGATGCCTTGTACACAGCAAGCACTTTGTCAATCCGCTTGGAAACCGCAAAGCCCTTCAGCACGGTCGAGTATACCACGGTGTTGACCATGCTTTTGCCTTTGTTCAATTGCGGCCTGGTGCAACCTCTCAGGCTGAGACTCAGGACCATTCGTGCAAGGGGCGGTCATCATACTGCAGTTGGTCCTTCACACCAGGGCGCGCTGAAGATGTCCAGCTGTTACCCTAAAATCCGGCCTTGCATGCAACTGCTCGAAGAGCAGTGGTCCTGGACGAGTTGCCAGGCCTCCTCTCCCTGCTTGTTAATCACCAAAGCCTCCACCACGCAGCCGATAGTGATAGCCGTCGGCTTCACATTGTGGCTCTGCCTCGTTATCACATGTTGCCACAGGGTTTCTCCATTCTAATCTGAAGCCGAGCCGCAGCTGCGCCCAGAGTTCACGGACCTGATGGAGGTGACCGGCCTCGCCAAAGGCTTTGATCATGGCCCCGTAGATCGGAGCAGAGATATTCCTAGACGCAGCGCAGGAACACAAACCCCACCGCTGGAGCACTGGATTGATTACTACCCTAGGGACTATTTCCACGGATTCGTACAAAAAGGATGCTGCTGAATGGACGTCTGAGACTCTTAAAAAGGCCCTTCACCTTGTATCGGCCAATGAAGTCGGAGAGGCTGTCCAACCTCTTGATTCGGATGCAGGCTTCGATGATCGACGAAAAGAGAACTTCATCGATGGGCTCCTGTGCAGCCAACATCGGACCCAAGCTCACAGGCAGAAACCAGGCTCCTCCACGCTGTCAATCAGGCTCAGAACCCGAGCCTCAAGGCAGAGAGGGAGCCTGCCACCTCCGAAAGCCTGTCCGTGCCGCCTGCTTTGCAACCGAGGCACCAAGTCTGTCTCAGCGGAATGCTGCGTCAAGGACTTCAAGAGAATCGAGCAGGTGATCAGGTTCGCCTGGGGTAAGAATTGAGACGCAAGTAGCTCCGTGTTTGCATGCAAATCCCGAGGCCGTGTTGCCTCGCTCAGGAGCCTGCCTTGAGGCCGGCTTGGAGCATCTGGTCCACAATGCTCCACATACCCGCGCGATCTCGCGCAGCGACTTTCGCATTCAGGAGCTCGTTGTAGGTGACCTCTACAACTACAACTCTGCATGTGTGTGACTTCGAGAGCACACTCGGGTGCCTTGTTGGCTGCCAGCCCGCGTGAAGTCATCTCCTCACCAGCTCCATGCTGCCCTCATCTGCCCTCTGACTCCGATGTGCCCCCTCTTTTCGCTACCCTCTCCTGTACGAGACTCCGTGCCTCACCCAAGCGGCCGGAGGCCAAGAAGCCCTCCGGAGACAAAGTGTCTCTCAAGCTGTTTGTTTGCATTACGGTTTTTAAGGAGGCAGGTGTGGGGCTTTTCCCTGCTTCGCACAGCTTCCGAGCTACGAGTATTCAAAGCTTCGCAGCACGCTACGACCGCAACCTTGAGAACCGTGTTGTAGCTGACCTCCCGCCGCACTCCACTTGCAGAAGTGGAAGGATGCTTCGTAGCTTCACCTCCCTCTGAGTTGCCGACAACATCCACGAAGCCGAGCTGCTTCATCTCCTTCGATCCAATTTCAACAACGCACAACAAAAATATTCATCATCACAGTGCACAAGGCGCTTCAATAGAGGCTCCTCAAAGAGTGACAAGGCTGCTTCAATGTCACTGCACTGGACGCAGGCATCGAGGTAGCCTTAGACTAGAAAATAATAGGATAAATTCAACAGTTCCGGCCGGTGAATGCAAGGCATTGCTACTGCCAGGTGGCAATTGTAAATCTGGGACCGCATCACAACACCGTTCTTCTTCAGGCGATTGAAAACAGCTGTCACGTTGGGCAGGTCCTGTCACGACCGTTCAGTTGCGAACAAGCAGCACAGCACAGCAACAAAAGCTCAATTAGCGTGTCATCCCACTACTGGGTCCTTGTTCTTCACGTAAGCCTTCATAGTTGTAACGGCACGCTGCATTTCCGCATTGCTGTCCTTGCTGTCCTGCAACACCGAGGGCTGAGCGGGTGACATCAACAAGCCCGCCGGCTAAGCCGAGCTATCCCTGCCAAAAGCATCCACCTTTCGCCTTGCTCAAGACTAATCCTGGCTTCTCCTGCAGCGGCTGCACGCCGATCCGCTTTAGCTGCGCTTGCACTTCCGCACCGCGCTGCTCTTTGTTGGCCAGGCAGAGGATCTGCGGAAAGCGGGGAATCGGCAGAATCTGCCACATCGGGGGTGCCCGGCTGCGGATAAGCCAGTACGTTCCCCTGCTGCAAGCGCCCCTCTCTGGCAAGTTGTCTGGTCTGGTTGTATGGCACATTGACATGTCGTCATGAGCGATGAGGAGGAAAGCCCCCGCCCCGAAGCACTCAAAGCACTTGAAGCTTATAGCTTACTAACTTACATCCAAGCAGAGGCTGAAAAGGGCCCCTCAGGCCTGTCCCGCCGTATTTGGGGTGAGGAAGCGGGGGCCCGCATCCGCCGAGTCCGCGTCCGGCAGCTGCTCCAGCTGCCTCAGGGCCTCCTCAAGCTTCCCACGTTGCACAGCCTCGGGGCACTGCGATGTTTTCTCCTCTTTACTGCGAAGTTCTGCAAACATCCACTCTCTCTCTCTCTCTCTCTCTCTATTTCTCTCTCTTCACTTCACTTCATGGGGGATGAGTCTGCGCTGGCCCAGGCCCCCCCTCGGACGATGGTTAAATCGGTTAGTCCAGATCAGCCACTGCAGCGGCCAAAATGGCACGCATCTTGGGCCTCGGGTCGACGATGCTGCCGTGGAACTTGCAAGGAGGCTGCACGCCGGCTACTCAGCTACTCAGGCTGGGACGTCAAGGCGTCTTCCGGCAACTTTGAGGCGGTGACGCCCACACCTGTAACGCAGAAGGTCTGCGCGGCAGAAGGCTCCGTGTCCACAGCTGAGGTGGTCTGTTGCGTGGGGCACCAGCAAAATCGCGACGGCGCAGCTGGGCAGCCATCAGCGCGGCCTGAAACCAGCAAGTCCCGCCGGCAAACTTGAGGCCGGAAGAAGTCCGCTATGGGCATACTGGGAATGCCGCGTAGGTCGACGTCTCGGCTCGCTTTTCCCAATCCTGTTCAACGGTCTTGCCTAGTCTGGCGATAGGTTGCTTCAGTTTCCACTCTCACGAGCACCTGAAGAACTTGCAGAACTGGTGGAAGAAGATCGATGGCCTCAGTAGGCTCCCAACGAGATCCTCGTTCGTACCGCCAGCCCTATGTCCCTATATGTTCGATGCTTCACCCAACGCACAATCTGAGACATGTTCATCATCACGGAGGAGTGCAGCAGGCAACGCCTCAAAGTCCCACAGCTGCTTCAGTGCACCGAACGACGCCGAGCTCCAACATTGTTCAAAGATCTCCAACCTCCATCTCCGAGAGGAGCTTCGCACTCGCCGGCCCTTTCAGAGCCGCACGCAGCTCTTCTTCCACCTCTCGAAAACCAAAGGAAGTCCACGCAGTTCCGAGAGTCCGCCTGTCGCTGTGCCTCCGAGCCGGACTTCCGGAGCTGGCGCATGGCCGTCAGCGCCTGCAGAGAGAGGACGCAGAGAGCGGAAGCCCCGGCTCCTCGGCGGTGCCTTGTAGAGGCCCGAGCCGAAGCTGCCGGTCAACTCGGCGCGGCCTCGCTTCACCTCCCGGCGCATATCCATGCCGCTAGCGGCATTGTCGAGACGATGCTGGGACGGTCTTCGGCGCGCCTGCTCCCAGTGCTTCCAGGACTCCTTGGCTTCCCGGAGCGGTGCGTCCTCCAGCGACGCGAAGGGCACAGCGGCTCTTTTCTCTTTCGATTTCTGGCCCCACTTGAATGTGTCGGCCTCATACGCGTTTGCCAACTTTCCCTTCGTCTTGGTCCTGCACACAAACCGACAACTTATCGACGATTTTGCTGCAGCGATTTGCAGGGCAGCCGACCCTCTCTGAGGCAAACCCATGCACCTTGGCTTGTCGAAAACTCTAGCTGTCCAGCTCCATGTATCTCTAAAGGATCCATGCTCCCCTGCCAGCTGAAATTGCAGCGGGGCTACGCCACGTAAACCAGGGCAGCAACCCCGAACATAGCAAGCTCCATCCATACAAGGGACAAGGCCTGGCAGGATAGTGGGAGGAGGCTGAGGACAGACAGCTCAAATGGAAGCATCTGTGGCCTCTTGGGCAGCGGATGCCATCAATGACAACGCTTCCACAATGGCCATTTTTCTTGGTGGCAGAGGTTTCCTCGGTGAGGCAACTAGACTGGGAGCTGCAGTGCTGCAGGACAGACCGATGAGACACCAAACCATTCAATTCCTATGTCGCTCCTTTGACTGACCAAGAGCTCGATGCGAGAAATCGAAAAGATCCGAAACCAAGGCCCCTGTTCCTTTCCTTACACTAACTCGCATCTGGTCAGTCCAAGTTTCCTTCCTGAAGCTTGACCGGAAGGAAATAAGGCGGGAAGAGGTTTTCCCACCTGAGCTGTGGTCTGGAAAGATCACAGCACTCTGTCGGCAACATTGAATCGCGCGTGCCTATGTGTCATTTTCAGACAAGCAGCGCACTGTTAAAGCGCTTGTGAACTTCAATGGGGCTTCAATCAGAGCCTTGGCAATGTTCCACATGATCTGTCAGACCCGCTGGACTCGAAGCGGGCGAGTGGGTTGCGCAGTTGCAAGGCAGTCACCCGGAAAACGACAACTGTGCACAGAGTAAGACGTAAGACTTGTCTCTTCATCACAGCCAAGGATCTGATCGCAGCACCTAGGCTAGGATATTTAGGCTTGAGCCCAAAGCGGACGGATGCATCAACCCGCAGAAAACGGCAGAGCTCACGGCAATCAGGTGGGCAAGTGGTGAGCACCCGGGAATCAGGCCAAGTTTAGAGGTCGGGTCTGCGGTTGGATTCCACCGAACCTCAGCCGGAAAAGCTTTGCCCTCAAGAACGACTGCGCTCCCACGCAAGATCGAGACGACTGCCAGATCGGCTATTCGGCCGGAAACATCTGACCTGCACACACGTTCCACACGAAACCACATTCACCACAGGTTACACCCTCCATGCGCCTGTTTTCTTTTGAGGCCGCGAAACCACGGTCCAGAGACTTGATGGCCTTCCCATGTAAGCCGAGCAGCAAGGCCGGGCAGGTGGCTACTGGCTCTGTGCGCTTGTATGCGCATATGCGCTGTGCGCTGCTTTCCGCCTCCAGCAGAGCCCCTCTCGCAGCCAGGCGCTGGCTCTCGGCCTGCTGCTGCGCAGGTCGGGATGCCTGCAATGCCAGAGCAAGAGCCTCTTGAACAAGCAACGAAAGAAGCCGCCTGTTGCGTAGCAGCAAAGGCGGAGACGTGCCCCAGGATCACTACAATGGTGCCCACCAACAGCCCCACCTCAATCAGAGCATGCATCAGCAGGCGTGCTTGCATTCGCATGCCTGTGTTCTATGTCAGAGGGAAGCACTCGTTGGCAAGCTGTTTGGAAACATCTGCGTCGAGCCACACGACCTGCGGTCAGATGCAACGGGCACCAAGGGCAGAATGTACAAACAGAGAGGCGTCCTGGCGTCCAGGCAGTGGTTATCGTCGCCATCTTGTGGCAACTACCGCTCAGGAATGGAAGTAATTTGATATACTGTAATATGTGTGTACCACTTGAAACAGATGGCAGAAATACTATTACGTGAGCGAGTGAACCGTGGAATCTGGAGCTACCCCACTGTCTCAGCATTCACAGTGCATGCAAAGGTACATGCGGAACGGAGAGAAGCAGAAACAGCTGCAAAATCCATCCTTCGTATCGGCAGCGACCCTTGCCGGCGATGAGTTGCGTGGATAGCCCCAGAAGCCTTTTACCGCCGCACTCTCCGTTCGGTACCAGACCACTGCAGCAGGTCGACCCAGCGGCTGCCGTTCAAGAAGCGGAGCTCGCTGCTCCACTCCAGACCTCCGATTCCAATGTCAGCCAGAAGACTCGATTGGGGGCAGAGGGGCTCGGGTCCAGGACCGGATCTTGATGCCGGGCTTGATGCAGGCTGGCTTTGCAGTAATTGGCTTGGGTTTTTGGCTTCCGCGAAAGGCCCCCCACTCGAGGTCGTTCCTGATTGGTGCATGGTTATGGGGCCCAGGATTCGCTGCCACCCCTTTCCTCTTGACAATGATTGCTCTGAAGCATAGCACTTCTCACTCAAGCCATGTCAAAACAGTTGACAGTTCGTGGGTGTCGGTGCAGTATCCTATCAGATACCCGGTTTACACCCGACCGTTCTGCAGCCAGAGCTTTGCCGAACCACTCCAACGTGTGCTATCCGCCCAGAGTTTCGAATGATTCAACACGGCTTCAGGTTGGTCTCTGTTGCTGACTGCTGAATTTTCTGAGAATGAATGTCCGACGACTCGCGAAGCGGGTGCGAGGCCTGTGTGGTTGCGGAAGCTCTCCGCGAAAGCAACGAGGCCTCGTGACGACTCCACACATGCGTACACACAGGCACAGCAGTCTTCAGCCGGGCAGGCCATGCACATACCTTGTAACGACATGATCGAGGCAGAAGTCGAGGCTTGCGCAATAGACGCCTCGCCACTCGGCTCGCTGCTGTCTCAGCAGGCGGCCGAGCCTTCGAGCCACTTTTATGTCACGAGTTCACGTCGACGGTGGTCAAGCCTGCTGTATGTCTCTGCTGCCTCTGGAAGTCCAGAAACCGGGTCCTGGCCGGCCAATCTTTCAAGACTCTGCAGACAGATCTTCAGAATATTGGCTCTCCTGCTTGCCACCTGATGCGATGCCGAAGGGCACATTGGTCACAATCCTTGAACCGGCGTGGGCCGAGCTACGCGCAAACGCGCAGGACATGCTTCTGACACGTCGGAGGCCGAGCCGCAAAGTAGGCCGACCTCGTCAAGACTCAACGATGAGCTGCCACCTTCGAAGCTTCCGGCTCGCATGCCCAGGCCTTGCAGCATTTGCACCACCTTCGAAATCGAGCCCTGCGTCAGAAACAGAAAGCCACATCAAGCTCTTCTCTTCATAAAGAGTACCGCTGGTTTGCAAGAAGCAGCTGGGACGCATCTCCTGGCGCCGTGGACCTCTTCTTTACTCTTACTGGGCAACGAGAACCAAGCGCCAACCTCCCGAGTTTCCCAAGCGTCCCAAGTATCAGATCCAATCCCCAGCTTGAACCTGGCTTGCTTCCTGGGCCTTGAATGCCTTGAACCCTCAAACAATCTTAAACCCCGAAAACCCTGAACAACCGCCCAAGGCCGCTGCTCTTGGCCTGCACGAGTTGCACTTTGCACGGAACGCGCTCCGCGAGGCTCTCGAGGTCCGCCTTGCCAGCCTCTCCGACGGAACGCGCAAACTGCTTCCGGCGAAGGCGAGAGGGATGTGGAGTCACCCTCTCTGATGATACTATGATACTGTTTACCACTCCCTCCTCCTCATGCTGCTCCCATGTTACCGATGATTGAGCTGCTCCTGCTCCGCCTCCTACTGCCGCTACTACTACCGAGACTGTTACTACGATGACGACTGTTGCTATTGCTAGCTACGTACGTACGTACCACGACGACAACTATCACAATAATTAATGGCTATGTCACAATCTATAACTATAATGACGATCATGCTGACGACTTCATCATGCCTTGGCTGGCTCATTCCCCGGCAGATGCACGCGTCGCAACGAGCGTCGCAAGTTGGCTCGTGCACGCCCAATTTGCTCCTGCGCACTCGGTTTCAACTCAGCTTTACGGCCTAAGGTTAGGATTCAGGGTTTCAGATTACTTGTTGATCGATTTTTCCGATCGGGGAAAACCACGTTTGGAACGCCTTAAACTACACCCTTTTTTGCTGAGGCCTGCTGATGGGAGGCCTGGTGTTGAGAACTCCCCGTACCCAACTTCCCGCCTACCAGCCTGAGGTGTTGGACAAGGTCGGGCGTTCTGTTCCGATTCAGCGAGGTTAGCCGATCGCGGGGAGTATTGTGGCTTCTGCGGGACTGTTAACCAAGGCGATGCTCCATGTTCGATGGGGGCATTCACCTCGTCCAAGTGGCCACTGCTGATGGCAGCAGACACGCACACACACTTTTTTGAGCAGCTGATCTGGTTTCATCTCGGACAGATCGCGAGCACAAGAGTTTTGAGGTTTTCAGCACATAGGGTATGAGACTGCATTTGCAGGATCTTAACAACACACCTTCAACTTGAATCTCCTCCGAATTGTCGCTGCCCAGCAACCTCGACTTCGGCATTTAGTGGTGGTACCCGTTGACTCTGTGCATGCTTCCATTTTGTTGCAAATCAGGCATAGAGCAACGACCAGCAGCGGACGAAGCATCTGCTGACAGTTGCATTCCCCAACCATCAATTGCAGCAAGTGGCGTTAGCTTTGAAGCTGCTGGGTGCGGCTGCACTTGCAGTGAGGAGGCAAAGTCGTCAAACGCCTCCGACAAGCAACACTGCGACAAGAAGTCGTCTTTGTTATCACAATTGAAGGCCTGCGAGGAATGTGAAGGGAAGGCTTTGAAGGGGTAGTACTTCAAGTGGTTCCCAGACAGCTGATCCAAGACCAGGCCCAGGGCTTCCACCAAGATGGCCTTGGCAGGAGCTCACCAAAATAGTGACAGCAATAGAATACAACAGTACAAACGACAATATCGGAGGGCAACAATAATCGTATTCATGATACTCACCAAGAATAAGAAGGGAAAAAAAGTAATCGTCTTACAGTCCGTACGAAATAAGTTGCCTACTCGTGCATGAAACCAAGGCAGCAGCAAATGCCGACAGCGAGCTCCGGAACCGCAGAACGGATCCCAAAGGACCAACTCCTCGTCGTTGTGGAGAGCAGCGCTCAAGCGTCTTTGCAGCGGTGTCGCCTGGACCTTCCAACAAAACCCGTCGAACAGTACTACGATCTAACCTTCGTTGGTCTCAGGAAGCGGCACACCCAAGTGATACTCGATGCTGTATTAAACGACCGCGCCCGTGCTCCCCAGATGATATACTGGCTCCATTTTTCCACCACGCGACACAGGCAGCTGCCAAGGTCTCCCGCAGCGAGGCATCCCCAACTGCCTGCTATGACTTCTGTTCGGACTACTGCGCTCAATAATCAGCACAACAGTGGCAGGCTAGTGGCAGAACATTGAAAAGAAACCAAAATGATCATGCCGTTGCAACAAGCACATGGATACCTACACCGTCGTTCCATGCCAACAAATCGCAAACTCACGAACATCGAACACAGCAACCATCTCTTCCATGCCCCATGCCCGAGACGCGAATCTCTAGAACTCTGAAACGAGGACTTGACTGGCGGATGGCGCGGGCCTTGCGGTGCCCTCGCTTGTGCAGAAGTCCGGAGGCTGCCATGCTCACCTGCTAAGGTGCGCGATGACGGTCTCATTTCAAAACAACTTTGGATTGGAGAAGATGCTCGAGATCTGCGACCCTCCGCAAAACTCTGGGGCCTGGCACTCGTCGTGCCGCAGCCGGACTCTCACCTCTGGCGGCACGCTGGGAGCTGGAGCTTCGGAGCAAGCCTGACATCAAAATTGACGATGAGGGGCGCCAACTGCACATCTTCTCATTCCTCTCGAGCCCTGTTCCTTCTGCCATTCCTGCTGTTCCTTCTGCTACTGAGCTACTGCACCTGGTCGCTGTGCAGGCTAGACCGCCTGACACAAAATTCGAGCAGGGTCGCTGAAGAGCCCAAGGCCGTAAGGATGGACTCGGCGACGCGATCTTGAACCAGACGAGTGTGGTAGAGCCGTGATTTCTCCTCACGTTTGAAAAGGCTCGGTACGATCCCCGGTCATGTAACATCGCGTGACTTCCCGTCGAGCGTCTGAGGAGACCTTGATGACCGGAGCACCCGCTCGACCTCGTGAGCAAAGGAGCAGTCAAGGTCTCTGACGCCCGCCTTGCCGCGACCCTCACGCGATAAGCAACCGAGCGTCACCCCAGCAAGGGGCTCAGGACCTCTTCCGTCTCAATCAAAGCTGAAGGGCCACTGGCATCCTTCGGAGATCTTTATCAAAGAAAACTAACCCGGCACACCTTGGCTGCGTTTGGCCATTTCACGACGGAGCGTAATCCTTCACAGCCCTTGGCATCCTACCGGTCCTTGCCGAGAGCGAGATACTGGTCCCAAGGCAGTCTTCGAAGCCCCTTCTCCAAGGACCGCCTCAGCGAGAAACACGAAACATGTCGACCCTGAGATGCAAACAAAGCCTGCGATGGTTTGCGCCAAGTCAAGGGCACATCTGGTGCATGGAAGGGTTCCCCGACATGCACCAACACAGATTCGGCCACTCGACTTTGCAGCACTGCACGCCAAAGCGTTTCTGTCGTGCCATGGACAGCAAGTCCTGCTCCGTGCCGTCTCTCGGAAAGCACCGACGCAGAAGCCAACAGCGAACGGCCTCCTGCCATTGTCTCGAAGCGTCCAGGTACGCCAAGCACTTGCAACTCGCGCTCCAAGCCTTGGGGTGCAACAACGCAGAAACAGGATCAACACGCAGAGAAGCTCAAAGTTGACAATGACATCAATGCAGGCGAGCTGCTACGTTCTAAGCCAGGCGATGTCACCAAAAACAGTCGACGAAGTGCCTGGCTGCGACATCTCTCGCAACGACGCGTGAGAGCCAGTTTCATGCACCCGGCCTGGCTGGCATTGGAAACAGGAGAGGTCAAGGCCATGGGCCATGGGCCACTAGCCTTTCGGGAAAAAACAGGGACAACAGAGCTGCGTGGTAAAAATCCTCAGCAGACAGCTATGCCAACAAGTTTACGAACAGAAATGTCATGTAATTTTAGTGTTGCAAAACACGGTAGCAAGAATAACGAAGATTCAGCATGGCGATTCCCGCTTTCGACGAACTTTGACAAAAGCTGCATGAATATCTGCTGCATGTGTGCCGACTGTTCTCGAACTTGCAGCTAAGCTCGAGCAAAGAGTAAAGACAGCACATCCGGTGACTGCCACACACTCACAGTACTTTCAAGCCGCGTCATTGGGACAGCTCCGCCAATCATGTTTCCACTCAGTCAGAAATCTCGTGGCGTCGAAATGTATCACCAGATTAAGGCATGAGTGGGCACCCTTCAGCAGCAGCAGCATATGATGCATCGCACACAACTGTCCGACACTGGTGCGCTGAGATGCCAACCTGCGGAGCACCAAGGGGCAAAAAAGCAATGCCACAACTCTACCAATCGACAGAATGTTTCGCACACAAGCGAAAGTCGGGCGTACAAGCATACACTCCGTGCGGCTTAACTTCTTGTACTTGGGGCACGCCGTGTAGGAATGGAAGTCTTCCCTAAGCCTCCTTGCTCCAAAAAGCTGCCCGTTAACTGTCAACTGTTGCAAGTGACATGCCGTCGACCAATCCAAAATCTCTCATTGTGATCGGCTTCCTCGTGCGTTAGCGCCCATAGCCTGGTACGCATGACCCGTTCCCGTCGGCCCATCAGCCCGATGTAGCTGTAGGACGGAAATAGTGTTTAGGGAAATACAGCCCAATATCCCAAGTCAGAGCTTTACGCACATTGAACTCCTCAGCACACACCAGATACCGGGTGCGGGACACATTAGACAGTGTTTGCGGTGGTTGGATCAGCAAGTCGGGAAGGACAGAAGTGCTCCGTTCGTGGCAGAAGGAAGCGCACCTTACCACGAAGGCGCCCGCATGAGTGAACAAATCGGATGCGAATGCTGGTTTGTTGGGAGGCAATGCAACCACGCCTGAGTGAAAATGATCCAGAAGCCGCTGCACCGCGGAACCAAGTTCGTGGGTTCAATTCAACTCCGACCAACTGCACAAAAGTGGCTGCAGCAGGCACCTGAATGGGTAGCAAGGCTTCACAGTGGCATAGTGGGCCATAGTGCGCCACTCCGCTCACTTCCCGCTGTACTGTTCAAGGGGCATGATCCTTCCAAATTCGACGAAGAGGGCTTGGGTGGGCTTCTCGAAGGAAGTTTGACCTGTCGAGTGCAGACAAAGTCAACTGACTCCTTGAGACGGAAAAACGTCGGCGACAAGTAGCAAGGCACGCTAGCTTGATTGGAGCAGGCGGCGATCACGGCGTGGCAAGATGCAGTACTTTGAAGCAACAGCTATGACGGGAGGTGTTTCGAACCCAGGTTCAACCGCGGGGAGGGGGAGAGAACATCAACGTCGGAACCCGATAATAATTTTTCCGCAGAAGTTTCCCACAGCAGCAGCCGTCAAAACTCTTCGTTGCCAAGCTGTGTCCACAGGAACTCAAGTTCAAACCCCGGTTCAAGCCAGATTCTGGTGTGCCTTCTCCGACAAACAACAAGGAGAAAGCCAAACGAACTCGCCTTGGGCGTGAAAAGCAACAAAATGAAACAAGTTCCTTTCCAAAGCGAAGAAATAAAAAACGTCGTTTCATTTTCTCCAACATACAAGAAGGAGAAAGCCAGACGAATTCGATTTCGGAGGAAGAAAGCGAGAAACAAATGAATTAGAAATGAAGCAACTTCTCCGACAGACAGACAGTAAAACAAGGAGCAAGCAAACGGATTCGCTTCAATGGGTGCTAAAATGAAAACAATAAGAAAATGAAAATGCATCTTCTCCGACAAAAAACAAGGAGCAAGCCCAGAAGGAGAAAACCAAACGTACTGTTTTGGTGGGTGAAAGAAACGAAGAAAACAAAAACAACAGCATTGAACAAAACTCACAAATAAATCAATGTCTCTTCCAACACACAACAACACGAAAACACGAATTCGCTTTATGGAAACAGAATAAAGGAAACAAACCGGCTGACAGGGTGGTGTTGCCGGTGATCTTGGGTCTGCCCACATCCAGCCAAGTCCAAACAGAGCAGCAAAGAATGGAGGGAAGCAACTCAAGCAAAGCCAAAAATCAGCTTAACACGGTCTTTTTTGGTCGCCTTAAAAGCACATGTGTGGATTCTATTTCAAGGGCAACCCGCTGAACAAATGACACGAGCGTGCAAAGATCAGACCGAAAGAGCACGGTTGTTTGGACTCCGAGCAGCTGGCGAACCCATTTGTTCTTGTGCTTGCCCCTGTAAGTTCCTAACGGAAGCAAAATAAGAATCAAGAAGATCGCTTCTTGTGCTAGGACAATGCCGATCCTCCAGTGCGTAGGAAACCCTAGAAGACCTGCAAAGATCTTAATTATCTGGATGAATGCCATGCTGCTTGCATGCAGACTTGACGTCGTAATTCCTTCCCACCCAAGGCTTCAAATGCTCGGCCAGTCCATTCCAAAGTAAAAGCAAGAACATCTGCAAGTTTGTCGATGGTGTGTTTCTCGAATCTGCGTCAGGCCAACAGTGATTCAGACAAGAGATGGTGCAACCATCAACCTTGGGGAACTGGCAAGTAGATTGCGCCGAGCTTCATGTTGCTTTAGGTTTTCGCTTTCGGGGTGGCGCTGGTCCGGTAACAAGAAACTCCAAGAGTCTTCTGCCTCCTTGAGGTTGCTAAGCTCCGGGATTGAATGAAACTGTTTTTCCAAGTGTCCGCCAAACTTGAACAAACACTTTGGGTGAAACTCAGAAATCTCGGATCATTTACCTCCAGAGAAATGCATTGCTTGCATTGTTTCTGTGACCCAGAAGAAAGCTCCGAGGAAAGATGACAGAATGAGGTTAGACAAGTGACAGGTTGTGTTCAGTAGGCACTGGAACAATGATGCCAAACTTGTTCTCTGTTGCGAACACATCATGTGCAATTGTTCTTATTGCGAATATTTGCAAAGCCAAAAACGGCCGGTTCCACCTACGGGCACCTACGGGGCTCAACGTAAGTGCGCCTCTTTTCGCAACCACGGGCTGTGGTGCGGGGTAAACAGCCTCTTTCCCTTTTGAGAGATACGGCCTCTGGTAGGAAACTGCCTGACCAACGGATTCCAGTTTTCTTAATGGGCGGGCACATTTCTGAGCCGATGGAGGCTATCCAGCCAAAGGCCTGTTCAACGCCAAAAGAAAAAAAGCGCATTGATCACCCACTGCGCACCCTGCCCAATTCTTTTGCTACGCACGCACGCGGCCACGACAAGAGAAACAGAACACAAAAAAACACCAAGCTCCAGGGCAGCTTGCAGCTGTCCCTGCTATCTTGTGCTTCACGTTGGTAGATTTCTCGGCTTGCGCGTGTCATTCTTGCACAGGAGCCATGCTAATCTTCTCTATCTCGTTTCTCCACCTTCGGAAAGCACACAGCAAACGAGAGTGCCTCAACCGCTGAAGCAGTGCAAGCTTCGCGAGAACATGCATGCATGCTTTCACTGAAGAAGTGTTGACACCGTTTGGGATATGCTACAATGCCAAAGGCTCCAGCACAAAAACCGTGCATGGGTCCGCCTCCCCGTTCATTTAAAACTTTTAAAACCTAAACGGAGTGTGGGACCCGGCCTTTGGAAAAATGGACCAGGTGGACCCAGGTGGGACCCGGATGGACCCGGTGGAACTTGGTCGATCTGGCAACAAAGTATGGAACACGTAACAACCAGATGAAACTTCTTGTGTGGGGAAACATGGGACCCGGTGACACGCGGATAAGACCCGGCGAGCAAATAAACGGGATTCGGTGACGACTTGGACGGACCCGGTGGAACCCGGTCAGGACTCAGATAAGGCAAAACCACACGTTGATGTGACTTGATAACCACGTTTCTCCTTCTTTGCTACAGAGAATTCTAAGCCGGTATTCAAACTGACACTGATCTCTAGTGGATATAGAAGCAAGATGAGCCCAAGAATGATGCTGCAGACGACCCCGTTTCTGGGCCCACGAAACAAAAGCAATTCTGGCTTCTTCGCCAATGGATCTCCCCAGTATCTTTTTCTGACAAGCACATGGTGTGTTTCTCAAAAAAGCCGTTTTGTGCGGAAACATCCAACCAACAAAAGCTTGTTTACTGGGCAATCTAACATAAAAGATTGGACAAAGCTTCCAACCACTACACATGCGCAATGTAGTTGTTCCGCAAGACCAAAGTTGTTCAATTCACTGTGCCCTTGGGCAACGCTGTACATTTGTAATAATCATGTTACATGGGCCATGTTGCAGCACGCACGCTGCACACAAGCTTTGGAAGATTGCAAAGAAAAGTTGAAAAAAAACAGATCTTTTGCAATTAGTCTAAAGAAAGTTATCTAGAGAACAAGTATGGCTGTTTAAAACTGCAAGGTTTCCGCACTGACCGGACAAGAATGTTGAGGCAAGATGTTGGGTGTCAATGTTGCGGTTCTGCCCACAAACTGGTTTTCACAGAGCATTAGCGGCCAGACAATCTTCGAATTGCGTATATCTGCCAAAAATCAAGAAAGACGCTTTTGTGCTCAAATCATAAACATTCAACGGTTCAGAACCAGCTTTAAACATGTTAAAGACATCAACGCATGCAATCTCAATGCGGGTTAGCTTTCCAAGCCTTCTCAAAAACACATGCCTTTGTTTTAACATCCGCGGTCATCGTTGACACTTTGGCTTTAGCTTTCCAAAGACCATTCGAGGTGTTGCGGTTCTTGTGCGGACGTTTGTAAAAAATCTTGGAGCATGGGCACTTACTTCTTATTCTGCAGGTGTAGTGGAGCCAACACGCACGGTTGCTAACCATGCACCGCGGACACAATCTTTACAAGGGTTGCACATTTCTTCTGCCGTCTCAATGTGTGTGTGTATGATCAGATAAAATTGTTACTTGCACATTTTCGGACACTAGCTTCACATTCACCTTTTGGTGCAAATGTTTGCATGCTTAGGCAGCTACAACTTGGACCGTGCATGCTCCTCACGTTGCAGTTGCTTGCCAAATTGCCGCATCATGCAGTGGGCCCTTGCATGTGTCTGTATGTTGGTGTGATGTAGGCGTTGTGTGTTTGCGCAGTAGTGTGTGTGTGTGTGTGTGTTTGTGTTATTCTGCTGTACATGCGACAAACCTGCAGTCACATGTCCGCTTTTCTGAGGTATTTCCTTCTGAAAACTTTTGTAGGTGCATGCTTTGGCCCATGGATTTTCCTTGTTTTCATGTTCTTTTCATTTTTAAGTTTGCAGGGGAGAAAATCGAACGCTGGAGTGCATCACAGAAGTTGCCAGCTGGTGGCTACGACATGAGTTTTCAAAACATGTTGGTTTCAAACAGTTTGACTTTCGTTGAAAACTTTGACATGTTTCTTGCATATTTCGAACAAGGCAGGCGTTCAGATCTGACTATACCTTTATTTGCTTTGAAGCCTTGTACGGTTGCCGCAATCTGACAATTACAATCAGCACAGCAGTTATTTGAACATTCGGACATGTCTACAGAAAGCCTTCTCAGTTGTGTTCGGCAAGAGCTCCCTCATGAGGGCCTTGTCGCTATTCGGCGAAGTTGCCGCCCACCGGGGTTCTTGTGTTAGCAGCTCGGGAGATCATTTCCGTTTCACAACATGTTCAAGTGGAGATCACTGAGTGGAAATCACACTTCCGGAAATCAGATTGGAGTCGCATTCGGAGTTGCATTTGGAGATCATTCTGGCTTGAGATCTGCAGTCAGGTGTTGCTCCTATATCCTGCCATGGAACGTGAACGCTCCCCACGCCGTAACCCCTTTTGGAGCTCCTCCCTGCCTGCTTCGGTCCCACCTACCCCTGAGTTGGCAGCACCCCGCACCCCGTCCGGCCCCACCAGTGAACAGACCGGCAGTGCTTCAGCCACAGAACCTCACGTGGCAACCCAACCCACGTGTTGCTCAGATCATGAACATTTCGCCAACCCCTCGCATCCCCGGTCTCCCTTCCCCATTCGGCCCGATGATGCCCGCCGAGTTTTGCCAGAATCCGAACTATTTGGATTCCCGCTGTATTGCAGGCTTGAACTTGGCTCGTTGGGTCAAGAAGACTGATTGGACAGTTCGAAAGCAGATTGATGGATGTCCGACCCATATGATACCGCTTCACTCGTTGCTCTATCAAGGTTGGAATTCGTATTGGGTACGCCATATTGCAGAAGGTAAGCCGACTTTCTTCGCAGGCTTCAAGTCGATCGGTGAAGTTGTATTTTGTCATGCATTGTTCGGAAAGCTGCGAGATGAAGAAGTCGACTTGGATGAGCTTGCTTCTATTGTGCTTGGTACCAATGATCCCGCTTCCAAGAGCAGCGGCTCGGATTCCAAGCCACAGGCCACTCACTTGTTGGCGCAGAAGGTTGTTGACTACATGCTAGGTCTGTATCCTCAGGCCTCGGTGGACACAGAGAAGGCAGCCATGGCGAATCAGATCCAGATTCTCCAACAACAACTTGCGAATTTCGAGAATGCCTCCCCTTCCCGCTCTTCTAATCAAGAGGTTGCAGTTCAGAAAACTTTGCCGATTGAAGAAAGCCCCCCAGGACGTGTGACGGAGTCCGCGCCCTCAGCTCAGAAAGTTCCTGACGGTGCAACTCGCCTTCTTCGCGGTCAGACGGCTGAGCCCAAAACTAGTCTCATGCAGGCATTCCAGAAAGGCAAACCATCGGGGAACCATGCAGAACCGTTGAATATTGAGAACGATGAAGCTGAGACCCAGGGTCGCAGCCCAGGAAATTCGAGTTCTGCTCCTCAGCCTGAGTATGGGACATCCTCGCATGTTGGACAAGTTGTGAAGATTGTTCTCGCGGATCCAACCAAACGTCACTTCTTGAGTCGCAGTTGGAAGGCTTGCAAGTCGGACAAGGAAGTGTCGACCTGGATTGAAGGATTGAACTTGAGCAAAAACAATCGACAGAAGCTCCAGACATGGACTGCTCATGTTCAACGATGGCATGCGGACCTTCCTTCCAATGAACAGGCCGAATTGGATCAGGTTGTTGCCAACTGGGGCGTACCCATCCGTGATATTCCCAAGCTTAAGGCGAATTCCTTGCTTCGTATTCTTGCTGCCGGAACAATTCTTGTGGCTTGACTACAGGCCATATTGGATGCCAGGGACCTATATCGCAGTGGAAATCCGCCACAAGGATGGTGGAAACGGCACCGAAGTGAAGTGGATTTGCTTCGGAATGCTCATCTATTTTTCCAAGGTCTCTACGAGACACCCACCATGTTCGGACGACAATGGATGGACATTGTTATTTGGATCCGTGGAAAACTCCTTTTGCTTGCTTGTGAGTTCGGGCTTGTACAGTCGCCATTGACCTCTCAGCTACGTTTAAAATGCTCCAGCTACACCTGGAAATTCTTTCAGACGCAGTCGGTGATCTATTGTCGCATCTTTCTCCAGCCTGAGTTACAGAAATTTATGTATGTCGGATCATCATCCCAAACACTGGGCGACCGTGAGCGTACAAGATGGGGGAAATTCCAACAGATCCGGGCGGGCAAGTCAGTGTGTGGTGAACTCCCGCTGTTTTGGCATTATCGACGGCAGAATTATCACATGGCCATCCCTCTGTTGATCATGCATGTCCCACAGGCTGATTGTTTGCACACAATTGAACAGACGTTTATCAATCTGCTACAGCCTCGCCTTAATGCTCCCTGGGTTCGCTCTCTTGTAAGAGCAAAACATGCACAGATTGCCAACTCCGATCCTGTCAGATGTGTTCGCAGATTTGTGACTTCATGGAGAACTTTCCGACGTTTTCGACGTCGGAATGTCCAGCTTACTGGACTGACTCCTTCGGTCTTCCGCTCAACACACATTGTTCAGAACATCGTATATAGCTATCAGATTCTGTTCGATTTAGCTTCTGACGGGTTGAAGTCCTTTCTTGCTCAAAAGTATTTACGCAGCAACAGAGTTGACTCGGACTTTCTTTACAGATTATTCAGGATGGCCACTCATCTGGGTGACCCTTTCTATGAGACGATTTGCAGGTCCAGATTGAACACTGTGCTGCAATTTCGACAGTTGAGGTGCCCAACTACATGCCGCCCCCTTTCCACTCCGTTCTTGCTGCCGGAAGTAGGTTTCAAACGCTTGGTTCGTGGCATGTTGGGAGATATTCTGGATGTATCGTCGGATCGACTGCTGCCGTACCATATTCCAGCGACCTCGCTTGTTGCCAAAAGTCACCCTAAAATCAGAGAGGTGTTGTTTTCGCACAAACGAATCTTGCAGTTGTTGGACCCGCATGAGGAGCCACAGAAGGCTGGTGTCACATGTTGTTGTTCCGAGCTTCTTCGACACCATCCACACCTGACTGTTGTTCAGGGTCACATTGCATCTTCTGCCACGTTGTTGACCCTGCCACCTGATCTGACTCAGCTGGCCCAGTCCAGTTGCTCGAATCCGGTATTCATGACCGCTACGGATCATTGGAAGATGTTTCTTGAAGACGTGAGACAGTGGATCGATCATCACGGCTTGGTGCATTATCCGACTATTGATATTCGATGTGTGTGGCAGAAGGCATGGAAGCTGCATTCACAACACGTTGGAACACATTGGTCGGTTGATCAGGTTCGTGAGTTGAGAAAAAGGACCAAAGGATTGGTGTGGCATGTCCGGGATCACGAAGGCTCGCATGCACATGTCTTTTGTCCTGTGAAGTATTGGATGATGCTCCAGAACACTTTTATTGCTGAATCCGTCTTCAAGCCATTGTCGTTAAATCCTTCGACGATCATGGTTCAGATGGAGCATGCAGTGCCACCTCGGATTCTTGAAGCATTTCCCTTTCGTTTTGGATCTCGTGCTGCCCGTGTGTCATGGGCTTACATTCTCCCCAAGTTCAAGAAAGAATGGAAAGGAGGCAGGCCAATCGTTAGTTTTGCCTCTCACCCGGCTCGCCAGTTCTTGGTTGTGATGGCGAGAGTCACAGAGATGCTCGTTGCTGAGGTGTGTCCCCACACCCGATCCTACAACGATGCAATCTTGCTTTGGCAGAACATACATGCTTTCTTTGAGAAGCGATGTCACAGCTCTGATCAAGACAGACAGAAAATTGCCATGCACAATCAAGACTTGTCAGGTTTCTTCGTGAGCATTCCAAGGGAGCGTTTCATGATCACCTTTCGCATATTGCGTTGTCGTTTTTACGACGTCTCGGACGCGGATCTTGATCATTCCTTGAAAGGCGTTGTGGTGACTGTGGACTTGGAAAACAACATGTCGGTTATGAAAACTATTCACGGTCGACATTGTCTGTTGCACGACAAACGAGTTGCCGTCCCGATGGACCTATTTCTGGAGGCCGTACAAGTGTCGTTCAAGTTCAATCTATTTATGGTGGGTCAGCAGGCCATTCAACAAATACGAGGTGCACCGATGGGAAGCCATTTCTCTCCGGCAGCTTGCCATGCCGTGGTGAGCTTATACGAGCATATGTACTTTGGTAAATGTCTGTTGGAGTCTTCTCGCTTGCCGACTTTCGGCCTTGTGGTTAGATACGTGGACAATCGGATGAGTTTGATTCTTGATCGCCAGGCCAGTTACGCTGCTGTACAAGCGTTTCTGCATCAGGATGTGTACATACCGCCCATTGTACTTGAGTATGAGGATGGGGACCTCTTCTTGGGTTTTCATGTGGATGCACAGGAACTACGAGTACAGTATGTCCAACCTGTTGAGACCTGGAAGTTCTTACACCCCAATTCGGCTGCCAACACACGGACACTGTTAAGCAGCTTTCGATCCAGAGCTCACCTGATTGCACGTGCCTCTTGGCCGTTGGAGCAACGTGAGGCCGATCTTGATCAGCTTTTACAGTCCTATGTGAGACAGGGATTTGATCCGTCGATGATGCACCCCATTCTGAAACGTGTTAGGCTACAGTTTAACAATCTTCGCGCTCACTCGACTGCAGTATAAACAGTCCTTGCACTCGTCGCTGTCTGCGCCTGCAAAGTGTCTCAGTCCATGTGTCACTGAGCTGTTTGCTTGCCATGTATCCTTTGCTCGAGAGCTTTTGTGTCTTGTGTATTCTGTAGCATCTTGCGAACTTGACGATGTCCGCGGAGGACAGTCTCAATTTGTTTCCAAAGTCCTCGGGCCCTCCTGGCCCTGTCAGTGGCTCTGTGGAAATGTATATTCGAAGGAGGGTTGCACAAGAGGTGAACCGAGCCCTCGCACCGCCCGACACACTTCCAGAATGGGCACAGCCTGCCGGAAGCGCTTCTGGAGGCCGCCGAGCTCTTCCTGCTCCACCTGCCCCTCCTTCGTCTTCGATTCCTTCGCTCCCTCAAGCACATGTGGATGCCGCGGTTCCCCGAGCTCCTCCTCCTTCGCCTTTTCTGACTCTCACTGAAGGTAGTGGATCTTCGGCCCAGTCTATTCAGATTCATGATGAAGGTATGGCAAATCGGGTTATTGAAAGCCTGACCTCTGTTCGGTTGTTTGGCAATAATCGGGACGATCGTTCAAGGAGCCCGGTATTGAGGCCGTGCCCGCCTCTCCCAAGAAAGCGTCGCCAGCTTGCTGGTGATGAACGTATGCCTCTCGAGGATAAGCCTTCATCTTCTGCTCAGCTCGCTATTGTTGATGCCAGCTTTGACAAGTATGCAGTTCCGGATGGCCCGGAGCTTCCAGCACCCTCGACCGAATGGGTATGTGTTCAGCCCTCCTCAGGACCACCGATTTGGGTCCAGTTTCTGGAACCTACAAAGTTGGACAGACCTGATGTTCAACACTCGATGTGGCCTCAGTTCTACACTATTCGGACTGTTGCAGGAATGAATGTGTGGAATTTCGATCCCACCGCTTCAGAAAAAGAGAAGAAAAAGCAGTGGTCTGAAGTTGAACGGGTGTTGTTACACTACCGGACTGCGATCATGAAGGATGCCAATCGTATTAAAAGTGCTGCCGAAATTGTTGTTCCAGTCCTTCCGACTGGACCCTTTGATCTACAGGAAAGATGGATAGCCACCATTTTGGCAGGAGCCGACCATCATGCCAACTATTCTTGGTCGGATGCCCAGGATTACTTTGCTATGGGCCCGGATGCCAAAAAGCAGATTCAAAGCCTCGCCCGTATTCTGTCATCTGTGTCTCGTCTTCGTCCGTTTGTTCGAGAAGATCTCCAGGCCGGTCGTGGATCTTATTGGTTGTTCCCGGGTAACACGGACCCAGACACGGGCCTTGCAGATGATGGTTCACATGGAGCTCCGCAGGGAGTTTTCCTTATTTCAACAACGAGGCTTCCGGATGACCCTGCCACCTGTTTCGCAGTGCCCTTTGTTCACAATACAGTTCCCCAGGACTTGGCCTCGATCATAAATCAGGAAGTTGTGAGGCCATCATTCTTTGACAGGGCGGATCGCACATGGGTCCCATCTACCGGCTTTTATGGCCGCATGTCTTGGCCGGAACCTGCTGTCCGGCTTCCAAAGCTTGACGGATCCCAGCCGGAGCATCTGACCGCTATGAGAAATTCGATGTTGGGGGCTCGCCGCTTCGGAGGAAAGCAGGTTGATTCTCGCACATGTGCGGCGCTAGGTTGGACCTTTGTGAGGCAACACAATCATTTCAAGGCTGTCAACGCCTCCGATCAAACATTCGGACATTTCGGCGATTTGATTCATGGCCAGGATGGTCGTTGGATGTTTCGTTCCAGTCGGAGTGTCCTAGTCGGCACTGCTGTCTTCTGGACATCGTGGGCACGTGATGCATAAGTGAACGTTGCTACCTCCTAGCCCCTGGCTGTCTTCGCTTGTTTTCTTCCTGCTTCAGAATGAATAAGATCAATCGCTTGCCCACATTCTGAGTGTTGCACTCCGCCGTGGACCGAATGCCTGAAAACTAAACAGCACGGATGCTAGGGTCTGCAGTCTCAAGTTGCCAATGCATTGCAGTGTTCTGTGAATCACTTTGCTTCGAGTGATGAACCTTTGCTCAGTCACATGATAGCATGACGACCATAGAGCGTAGCCCTTTCGATGTAGATGCGGATGGTTCCCATTTTCAGTCACTGGATGAGTTGGCTGCGCATTTATTTCATATTCTTGATGGTATTCCCCGACGGATGTGGTTGAGTTACAGTCGGAAGAAGGTGCGATCCACAGACCAAGTACATGCAGATCAGATATTGCTTGGCTTGTATTCTGGCGTGCAGTCTCGAGGAAGACTGCAATTTACAAAGAACACATTCCGGTTCCCTGGCCTTACCAAGTTGATTGTTCGAATGCTACATTATGCTCCCCAATTCTCGGATTTGGCAGTCACCAGTATACAGATTAATCGCAATGTTCGGACTATTCCGCACAAAGATTCCAACAACCATGGCCCAAGTATTGGTTGGGCCATCGGAGACTGGACAGGTGGAGAATTATTTGCCGTGGACGATCGAGGTCGCTTTACATATTCAGTTGATGATTCCAATTGCAATGTTGCATCATATGGTGCTCACTTGCGAGGCAGACTCTTGGATGTCAGACAACCTTGCTGCTTCGATGGAAATGTGATTCATGCCACCATGCCCTTCACTGGAACTCGCATCATGATGGTTCTATTTTGTGTCAAGCAACATGTTCCCGTTTCACCCCATGCCTCGTGTCTTCCCCTTGCGCGCTTTCTTGGTCTTCGTGTGCCTGTCCGTTCCTCTCTTCCCTTGTCCGTCCCCTGTGGTCCTCTCTCTTCTTCTCCTCTTTTGCCTTTGTCTGCCTCTCCTTTCTCCTTGTCCGGTTTTTCCTTGTCTTCGTCGGTTCCTTCTTCTTCTTCTTTTTCTCCTTTGTCCGTTCCTCCTCGTCCGTCTGCTCGTCCCCCGCTGCTTTCTCTCTCTCTCTCTCTCTCTCTCTCTCTCTCTCTCTCTCTCTCTCTCTCTCTCTCTCTCTCTCTCTCTCTCTCTCTCTCTCTCTCTCTCTCTCTCTCTCTCTCTCTCTCTCTCTCTCTCTCTCTCTCTCTCTCTCTCCTGCCTCCTCTGTCGCTTCCCTTGTTTCTTCGTCTGTTTCCTTTGGTCTTCCCCCTGTGTCTCCTTTTCTCTCTTGCTCTTCCTCTTTGCGGTCTTGGTCTTGCTCCTCCTCTCTTGGGTCCTCTTGCTCTTCCTTTGTTGTTTCTTTCTCTGATCTCGATGCCGACGCTTCTGATGAGCAATGTATGAGTGACATGTCATTGCACGCATAAAAAGACTTTCTTGGGGTTGCTTCTTGCACTTGCATCGTATGTCTTGCACTTGCATTTGCATCGTCTGTCCTGCATGTTTTTCACTTGATCTAGCTGCATGTGCTCAAGAGGTATGCTCCACCACTCAATAGACCATGACCATTTGCCAGTTTCTTGATGTTTGGAAGGAGGAGGCGCCCCGATTCTGCATATTCTCTTTTCTTATGGTACGTAGCAGTGTGCACGTCAGCACACAGAGATGTGACAATCCCGATTCTTGCCGAAGCCAGCAGTTCGCCCAGTGGCAGCGATGGTTGATACATGGGATGGGACGATGTTTCCAAGCACACAATTACCATGGATTGTCCAATGACTCTGCTACATTCAATTTTACACATCTTCTTCCACGATGCAGTGAGTCTTTCCTGTGCATTTCTGTGCAGTGCCGCACTCTGACATTGCGACATATCAAGTTCCTGATGCGATTACGAGTATGCCATGGTTCTCGATTGAAGCCTTCTTGTACATATCAGCTCATGGGCATCGAGACATGTTGGTGCCAACTACATTGACTACATCAAGTTACGTTTTCGGCGTGCGAGTTTCCTGTCGCGCAGGTTAGAGTCATATAGGTTGCTTTGAGTTTGAAAAAAAAGTGTCCGCCGATGTTCCGTCTACTTGTGTGCATGCGGTTGCAAGAATGTGAGTGTTGGCAGACGTTGGTTCAAGTACTTGAGCATCGTTTCCAACGTATCAATGTCTGGCTCTTTGCTGAGCTGCAATGACATAATCAGCAGTCTGGATGGAGATCAAGTCATGGCTCTTTTTCAGATTTTGGGAGATCGCCGGCAGAGGGCAGTATTTCTTTCTCATCTTCGACGCCGGATTCAGAATGATGCAGATGCCCTTGTTGCGCAACATCTTGGCACTCCCTCCCACTCTGCCCCTGTGACTTCTGTGCCGTCTTTGTCTTCTCTTCTTGTTTCCTCTCCTTCTCCCCCTCCTCCTCCTCCTCCTCCTCCTCCCCCTCCTGTTTTTCCTCCTCCCCTTCCTGTGTCCTTTTCTGCTCCTGTTTGTTTTCCTTTCTCTCCGTCTCCTTCTCATTTGGATGCTTCTCTTGGAGCCGATTCGAGTGACGTTGCACCGACAGTGACAGATGGATCGACTCTCTCCCTTTCGGATCCTCAACAGCGTGGTGCATTACCTCGCCGACGGCAACAGACTGCTCCTGCTGCTCGAAGAAGCAGATCCATGAGTGAATCGGAGGTTCGTGAGAGATCCCGGTCGAGGTCTAGGTCAAGATCAAGCACAACTGTTTCACCCGGAGGCTCTCGTCACATCAGGTAAGCCTGACGTCTGTGCACGACAAAACTGTTGCCCCGAACCTGTTTGCAACTTTTGTGTGGTCTGCACGGGTTGTGCATCATGTTAGCATGAAGCTTCGAAGTCTCTTACGGCTCAATTTGTAAGATGAAGCGAACGGCAAGTATGGCGGCCCTTCCGGCCCCAGCTCCGATGGTCAGGATTCCAGTTGTTGTACCTCCGGATATATGCTCTGGCGGACGTGAGATGGGTTTCTGGCTCTCGATGCCCACAGATTCTACGATTGATGACCTGAAGAAGAAGGTGTGCGATGAGCTCGCGAACCGTACGGGGATTCCACCCCGTTTGAACGCCTTCCAATTAAGGCAATTCGGTCAACATTTGCCATTCACATCATCGATTTCCCGAGTTGCTGCCTTTCCGCATACCATGCAGGCTGTTCAATTTGTGAGAACCTGGCCACATGAATCAGCGTGGTGAACTTGAGAAGTGTGCTGATCAACGGAATAAATGCTGTGTTTTGTTGTGCGAGCTAATGAGCTTTTGATGCACTTGCAATCAACAGTTTGTCCTTCTTTCACTGCAGGATGTGAGCCCGAAGCTTTTCGTAGTGGTTTCTGAGTGTTGTAGACATTTCTTTGACGCCATGTGGGAACTTACTGTTCTGACAGAGAAAGTGCTGACTTTCATCAGCACTCGACGCCATATTATTTTCTTCTTCACTTTTCCGCCACTAGATCCGCTTGAGACTCTGGATGTTACTCTACGCAGACATGGATTCCATACGATGTATGATCTTGAACAGTTCGTTACACAATGCAGAACAGAAGGTATGGATCTTCGTGCCGAAGTGTGGGAGTTCTTTATGCAAGGACCCAGTGTATACACGCCGATCACTTGTGAAGCTCCAGCATTACCTCACATTGTGGTGTTTGCGTCCGTATGCAAAGAATGGTATTACTCATACTCCATTATTCGATTGGTTGGCGATCGTACATTCTTCGATATTCAGCAGCTTTGGCGTCTTGCCCAAGTGCGCCATGCAACTGTGGAATGGATTCATCAGTCCAATGAAGATCGAGTGCGTATTGGATCGGCTTTCATCGATGATCTTAGTGTTCGTCGCATTGTTCACCCACTGTAAAGTGTAGGTACGACTTGGACTTGATTGGATCATGCCACATGAGAATAAATGCTGTCCTTTGTCATGCGAGTGTTGACATGTTGGCCCAGGTACAGTCTTCTACTGTGTAGATTTGCAGTGCTCAAGCCTATAGAAGTCTCAGTGACCGATCATGTCGTCCAGTGGTCGTCGTACTCTTCGGTATGAACCAGGGTCGAGGCGAGCCAGCGATGACAATTTGGAGGATGTTGTGCAAACAGCAGCTGCCGATGCCCTCGATACTCTTCGCTCCAATGATATTCATCCGCAAGATCTTATTCGGTTGATGCTTCGTGTTGTCGAAATCCTACGTGACTCTTCGGATTTTCAACAAAGGATGTCACAATGCTCAGGATTGTGCTCTCATACGAACTGTGGCCGGGTATGTGCTCGAGCAGACGAAGGTCACAATCATTGCCGATGCTATTACCACCAGGTTATTGACCGCAGTGAGAGAACGATCAAGAAGCGTAGACGTGAATAGGCTTCTTGCTACTATGATGATCGGGAACAGTCGCAAAAAACGCGCACCTTGAAGCTTCCGTGCCCCTTCGGGGGCCTGTTTGTGTTATTCTGCTGTACATGCGACAAACCTGCACTCACATGTCCGCTTTTCTGAGGTATTTCCTTCTGAAAACTTTTGTAGGTGCATGCTTTGGCCCATGGATTTTCCTTGTTTTCATGTTCTTTTCATTTTTAAGTTTGCAGGGGAGAAAATCGAACGCTGGAGTGCATCACAGAAGTCTCCAGCCAACGAAGATGCTTCTGTGAATGCAGTGAAAACGTACCTGCAGTGGTGCACCTGGGGAGAAGTACTCCAGCTGGTGGCTACGACATGAGTTTTCAAAACATGTTGGTTTCAAAAAGTTTGACTTTCGTTGAAAACTTTGACATGTTTCTTGCATATTTCGAACAAGGCAGGCGTTCAGATCTGACTATACCTTTATTTGCTTTGAAGCCTTGTACGGTTGCCGCAATCTGACAATTACAATCAGCACAGCAGTTATTTGGACATTCGGACATGTCTACAGAAAGCCTTCTCAGTTGTGTTCGGCAAGAGCTCCCTCATGAGGGCCTTGTCGCTATTCGGCGAAGTTGCCGCCCACCGGGGTTCTTGTGTTAGCAGCTCGGGAGATCATTTCCGTTTCACAACATGTTCAAGTGGAGATCACTGAGTGGAAATCACACTTCCGGAAATCAGATTGGAGTCGCATTCGGAGTTGCATTTGGAGATCATTCTGGCTTGAGATCTGCAGTCAGGTGTTGCTCCTATATCCTGCCATGGAACGTGAACGCTCCCCACGCCGTAACCCCTTTTGGAGCTCCTCCCTGCCTGCTTCGGTCCCACCTACCCCTGTGAGTTGGCAGCACCCTGCACCCTGTCCGGCCCCACCAGTGAACAGACCGGCAGTGCTTCAGCCACAGAACCTCACGTGGCAACCCAACCCACGTGTTGCTCAGATCATGAACATTTCGCCAACCCCTCGCATCCCCGGTCTCCCTTCCCCATTCGGCCCGATGATGCCCGCCGAGTTTTGCCAGAATCCGAACTATTTGGATTCCCGCTGTATTGCAGGCTTGAACTTGGCTCGTTGGGTCAAGAAGACTGATTGGACAGTTCGAAAGCAGATTGATGGATGTCCGACCCATATGATACCGCTTCACTCGTTGCTCTATCAAGGTTGGAATTCGTATTGGGTACGCCATATTGCAGAAGGTAAGCCGACTTTCTTCGCAGGCTTCAAGTCGATCGGTGAAGTTGTATTTTGTCATGCATTGTTCGGAAAGCTGCGAGATGAAGAAGTCGACTTGGATGAGCTTGCTTCTATTGTGCTTGGTACCAATGATCCCGCTTCCAAGAGCAGCGGCTTGGATTCCAAGTCACAGGCCACTCACTTGTTGGCGCAGAAGGTTGTTGACTACATGCTAGGTCTGTATCCTCAGGCCTCGGTGGACACAGAGAAGGCAGCCATGGCGAATCAGATCCAGATTCTCCAACAACAACTTGCGAATTTCGAGAATGCCTCCCCTTCCCGCTCTTCTAATCAAGAGGTTGCAGTTCAGAAAACTTTGCCGATTGAAGAAAGCCCCCCAGGACGTGTGACGGAGTCCGCGCCCTCAGCTCAGAAAGTTCCTGACGGTGCAACTCGCCTTCTTCGCGGTCAGACGGCTGAGCCCAAAACTAGTCTCATGCAGGCATTCCAGAAAGGCAAACCATCGGGGAACCATGCAGAACCGTTGAATATTGAGAACGATGAAGCTGAGACCCAGGGTCGCAGCCCAGGAAATTCGAGTTCTGCTCCTCAGCCTGAGTATGGGACATCCTCGCATGTTGGACAAGTTGTGAAGATTGTTCTCGCGGATCCAACCAAACGTCACTTCTTGAGTCGCAGTTGGAAGGCTTGCAAGTCGGACAAGGAAGTGTCGACCTGGATTGAAGGATTGAACTTGAACAAAAACAATCGGCAGAAGCTCCAGACATGGACTGCTCATGTTCAACGATGGCATGCGGACCTTCCTTCCAATGAACAGGCCGAATTGGATCAGGTTGTTGCCAACTGGGGCGTACCCATCCGTGATATTCCCAAGCTTAAGGCGAATTCCTTGCTTCGTATTCTTGCTGCCGGAACAATTCTTGTGGCTTGACTACAGGCCATATTGGATGCCAGGGACCTATATCGCAGTGGAAATCCGCCACAAGGATGGTGGAAACGGCACCGAAGTGAAGTGGATTTGCTTCGGAATGCTCATCTATTTTTCCAAGGTCTCTACGAGACACCCACCATGTTCGGACGACAATGGATGGACATTGTTATTTGGATCCGTGGAAAACTCCTTTTGCTTGCTTGTGAGTTCGGGCTTGTACAGTCGCCATTGACCTCTCAGCTACGTTTAAAATGCTCCAGCTACACCTGGAAATTCTTTCAGACGCAGTCGGTGATCTATTGTCGCATCTTTCTCCAGCCTGAGTTACAGAAATTTATGTATGTCGGATCATCATCCCAAACACTGGGCGACCGTGAGCGTACAAGATGGGGGAAATTCCAACAGATCCGGGCGGGCAAGTCAGTGTGTGGTGAACTCTCGCTGTTTTGGCATTATCGACGGCCGAATTATCACATGGCCATCCCTCTGTTGATCATGCATGTCCCACAGGCTGATTGTTTGCACACAATTGAACAGACGTTTATCAATCTGCTACAGCCTCGCCTTAATGCTCCCTGGGTTCGCTCTCTTGTAAGAGCAAAACATGCACAGATTGCCAACTCCGATCCTGTCAGATGTGTTCGCAGATTTGTGACTTCATGGAGAACTTTCCGACGTTTTCGACGTCGGAATGTCCAGCTTACTGGACTGACTCCTTCGGTCTTCCGCTCAACACACATTGTTCAGAACATCGTATATAGCTATCAGATTCTGTTCGATTTAGCTTCTGACGGGTTGAAGTCCTTTCTTGCTCAAAAGTATTTACGCAGCAACAGAGTTGACTCGGACTTTCTTTACAGATTATTCAGGATGGCCACTCATCTGGGTGACCCTTTCTATGAGACGATTTGCAGGTCCAGATTGAACACTGTGCTGCAATTTCGACAGTTGAGGTGCCCAACTACATGCCGCCCCCTTTCCACTCCGTTCTTGCTGCCGGAAGTAGGTTTCAAACGCTTGGTTCGTGGCATGTTGGGAGATATTCTGGATGTATCGTCGGATCGACTGCTGCCGTACCATATTCCAGCGACCTCGCTTGTTGCCAAAAGTCACCCTAAAATCAGAGAGGTGTTGTTTTCGCACAAACGAATCTTGCAGTTGTTGGACCCGCATGAGGAGCCACAGAAGGCTGGTGTCACATGTTGTTGTTCCGAGCTTCTTCGACACCATCCACACCTGACTGTTGTTCAGGGTCACATTGCATCTTCTGCCACGTTGTTGACCCTGCCACCTGATCTGACTCAGCTGGCCCAGTCCAGTTGCTCGAATCCGGTATTCATGACCGCTACGGATCATTGGAAGATGTTTCTTGAAGACGTGAGACAGTGGATCGATCATCACGGCTTGGTGCATTATCCGACTATTGATATTCGATGTGTGTGGCAGAAGGCATGGAAGCTGCATTCACAACACGTTGGAACACATTGGTCGGTTGATCAGGTTCGTGAGTTGAGAAAAAGGACCAAAGGATTGGTGTGGCATGTCCGGGATCACGAAGGCTCGCATGCACATGTCTTTTGTCCTGTGAAGTATTGGATGATGCTCCAGAACACTTTTATTGCTGAATCCGTCTTCAAGCCATTGTCGTTAAATCCTTCGACGATCATGGTTCAGATGGAGCATGCAGTGCCACCTCGGATTCTTGAAGCATATCCCTTTCGTTTTGGATCTCGTGCTGCCCGTGTGTCATGGGCTTACATTCTCCCCAAGTTCAAGAAAGAATGGAAAGGAGGCAGGCCAATCGTTAGTTTTGCCTCTCACCCGGCTCGCCAGTTCTTGGTTGTGATGGCGAGAGTCACAGAGATGCTCGTTGCTGAGGTGTGTCCCCACACCCGATCCTACAACGATGCAATCTTGCTTTGGCAGAACATACATGCTTTCTTTGAGAAGCGATGTCACAGCTCTGATCAAGACAGACAGAAAATTGCCATGCACAATCAAGACTTGTCAGGTTTCTTCGTGAGCATTCCAAGGGAGCGTTTCATGATCACCTTTCGCATATTGCTTTGTCGTTTTTACGACGTCTCGGACGCGGATCTTGATCATTCCTTGAAAGGCGTTGTGGTGACTGTGGACTTGGAAAACAACATGTCGGTTATGAAAACTATTCGCGGTCGACATTGTCTGTTGCATGACAAACGAGTTGCCGTCCCGATGGACCTATTTCTGGAGGCCGTACAAGTGTCGTTCAAGTTCAATCTATTTATGGTGGGTCAGCAGGCCATTCAACAAATACGAGGTGCACCGATGGGAAGCCATTTCTCTCCGGCAGCTTGCCATGCCGTGGTGAGCTTATACGAGCATATGTACTTTGGTAAATGTCTGTTGGAGTCTTCTCGCTTGCCGACTTTCGGCCTTGTGGTTAGATACGTGGACAATCGGATGAGTTTGATTCTTGATCGCCAGGCCAGTTACGCTGCTGTACAAGCGTTTCTGCATCAGGATGTGTACATACCGCCCATTGTACTTGAGTATGAGGATGGGGACCTCTTCTTGGGTTTTCATGTGGATGCACAGGAACTACGAGTACAGTATGTCCAACCTGTTGAGACCTGGAAGTTCTTACACCCCAATTCGGCTGCCAACACACGGACACTGTTAAGCAGCTTTCGATCCAGAGCTCACCTGATTGCACGTGCCTCTTGGCCGTTGGAGCAACGTGAGGCCGATCTTGATCAGCTTTTACAGTCCTATGTGAGACAGGGATTTGATCCGTCGATGATGCACCCCATTCTGAAACGTGTTAGGCTACAGTTTAACAATCTTCGCGCTCACTCGACTGCAGTATAAACAGTCCTTGCACTCGTCGCTGTCTGCGCCTGCAAAGTGTCTCAGTCCATGTGTCACTGAGCTGTTTGCTTGCCATGTATCCTTTGCTCGAGAGCTTTTGTGTCTTGTGTATTCTGTAGCATCTTGCGAACTTGACGATGTCCGCGGAGGACAGTCTCAATTTGTTTCCAAAGTCCTCGGGCCCTCCTGGCCCTGTCAGTGGCTCTGTGGAAATGTATATTCGAAGGAGGGTTGCACAAGAGGTGAACCGAGCCCTCGCACCGCCCGACACACTTCCAGAATGGGCACAGCCTACCGGAAGCGCTTCTGGAGGCCGCCGAGCTCTTCCTGCTCCACCTGCCCCTCCTTCGTCTTCGATTCCTTCGCTCCCTCAAGCACATGTGGATGCCGCGGTTCCCCGAGCTCCTCCTCCTTCGCCTTTTCTGACTCTCACTGAAGGTAGTGGATCTTCGGCCCAGTCTATTCAGATTCATGATGAAGGTATGGCAAATCGGGTTATTGAAAGCCTGACCTCTGTTCGGTTGTTTGGCAATAATCGGGACGATCGTTCAAGGAGCCCGGTGTTGAGGCCGTGCCCGCCTCTCCCAAGAAAGCGTCGCCAGCTTGCTGGTGATGAACGTATGCCTCTCGAGGATAAGCCTTCATCTTCTGCTCAGCTCGCTATTGTTGATGCCAGCTTTGACAAGTATGCAGTTCCGGATGGCCCGGAGCTTCCAGCACCCTCGACCGAATGGGTATGTGTTCAGCCCTCCTCAGGACCACCGATTTGGGTCCAGTTTCTGGAACCTACAAAGTTGGACAGACCTGATGTTCAACACTCGATGTGGCCTCAGTTCTACACTATTCGGACTGTTGCAGGAATGAATGTGTGGAATTTCGATCCCACCGCTTCAGAAAAAGAGAAGAAAAAGCAGTGGTCTGAAGTTGAACGGGTGTTGTTACACTACCGGACTGCGATCATGAAGGATGCCAATCGTATTAAAAGTGCTGCCGAAATTGTTGTTCCAGTCCTTCCGACTGGACCCTTTGATCTACAGGAAAGATGGATAGCCACCATTTTGGCAGGAGCCGACCATCATGCCAACTATTCTTGGTCGGATGCCCAGGATTACTTTGCTATGGGCCCGGATGCCAAAAAGCAGATTCAAAGCCTCGCCCGTATTCTGTCATCTGTGTCTCGTCTTCGTCCGTTTGTTCGAGAAGATCTCCAGGCCGGTCGTGGATCTTATTGGTTGTTCCCGGGTAACACGGACCCAGACACGGGCCTTGCAGATGATGGTTCACATGGAGCTCCGCAGGGAGTTGACCCTGCCACCTGTTTCGCAGTGCCCCTTGTTCACAATACAGTTCCCCAGGACTTGGCCTCGATCATAAATCAGGAAGTTGTGAGGCCATCATTCTTTGACAGGGCGGATCGCACATGGGTCCCATCTACCGGCTTTTATGGCCGCATGTCTTGGCCGGAACCTGCTGTCCGGCTTCCAAAGCTTGACGGATCCCAGCCGGAGCATCTGACCGCTATGAGAAATTCGATGTTGGGGGCTCGCCGCTTCGGAGGAAAGCAGGTTGATTCTCGCACATGTGCGGCGCTAGGTTGGACCTTTGTGAGGCAACACAATCATTTCAAGGCTGTCAACGCCTCCGATCAAACATTCGGACATTTCGGCGATTTGATTCATGGCCAGGATGGTCGTTGGATGTTTCGTTCCAGTCGGAGTGTCCTAGTCGGCACTGCTGTCTTCTGGACATCGTGGGCACGTGATGCATAAGTGAACGTTGCTACCTCCTAGCCCCTGGCTGTCTTCGCTTGTTTTCTTCCTGCTTCAGAATGAATAAGATCAATCGCTTGCCCACATTCTGAGTGTTGCACTCCGCCGTGGACCGAATGCCTGAAAACTAAACAGCACGGATGCTAGGGTCTGCAGTCTCAAGTTGCCAATGCATTGCAGTGTTCTGTGAATCACTTTGCTTCGAGTGATGAACCTTTGCTCAGTCACATGATAGCATGACGACCATAGAGCGTAGCCCTTTCGATGTAGATGCGGATGGTTCCCATTTTCAGTCACTGGATGAGTTGGCTGCGCATTTATTTCATATTCTTGATGGTATTCCCCGACGGATGTGGTTGAGTTACAGTCGGAAGAAGGTGCGATCCACAGACCAAGTACATGCAGATCAGATATTGCTTGGCTTGTATTCTGGCGTGCAGTCTCGAGGAAGACTGCAATTTACAAAGAACACATTCCGGTTCCCTGGCCTTACCAAGTTGATTGTTCGAATGCTACATTATGCTCCCCAATTCTCGGATTTGGCAGTCACCAGTATACAGATTAATCGCAATGTTCGGACTATTCCGCACAAAGATTCCAACAACCATGGCCCAAGTATTGGTTGGGCCATCGGAGACTGGACAGGTGGAGAATTATTTGCCGTGGACGAGCGAGGTCGCTTTACATATTCAGTTGATGATTCCAATTGCAATGTTGCATCATATGGTGCTCACTTGCGAGGCAGACTCTTGGATGTCAGACAACCTTGCTGCTTCGATGGAAATGTGATTCATGCCACCATGCCCTTCACTGGAACTCGCATCATGATGGTTCTATTTTGTGTCAAGCAACATGTTCCCGTTTCACCCCATGCCTCGTGTCTTCCCCTTGCGCGCTTTCTTGGTCTTCGTGTGCCTGTCCGTTCCTCTCTTCCCTTGTCCGTCCCCTGTGGTCCTCTCTCTTCTTCTCCTCTTTTGCCTTTATCTGCCTCTCCTTTCTCCTTGTCCGGTTTTTCCTTGTCTTCGTCGGTTCCTTCTTCTTCTTCTTCTTCTTTTTCTCCTTTGTCCGTTCCTCCTCGTCCGTCTGCTCGTCCCCCGCTGCTTTCTCTCTCTCTCTCCTGCCTCCTCTGTCGCTTCCCTTGTTTCTTCGTCTGTTTCCTTTGGTCTTCCCCCTGTGTCTCCTTTTCTCTCTTGCTCTTCCTCTTTGCGGTCTTGGTCTTGCTCCTCCTCTCTTGGGTCCTCTTGCTCTTCCTTTGTTGCTTCTTTCTCTGATCTCGATGCCGACGCTTCTGATGAGCAATGTATGAGTGACATGTCATTGGACGCATAAAAAGACTTTCTTGGGGTTGCTTCTTGCACTTGCATCGTATGTCTTGCACTTGCATTTGCATCGTCTGTCCTGCATGTTTTTCACTTGATCTTGCTGCATGTGCTCAAGAGGTATGCTCCACCACTCAATAGACCATGACCATTTGCCAGTTTCTTGATGTTTGGAAGGAGGAGGCGCCCCGATTCTGTATATTCTCTTTTCTTATGGTACGTAGCAGTGTGCACGTCAGCACACAGAGATGTGACAATCCCGATTCTTGCCGAAGCCAGCAGTTCGCCCAGTGGCAGCGATGGTTGATACATGGGATGGGACGATGTTTCCAAGCACACAATTACCATGGATTGTCCAATGACTCTGCTACATTCAATTTTACACATCTTCTTCCACGATGCAGTGAGTCTTTCCTGTGCATTTCTGTGCAGTGCCGCACTCTGACATTGCGACATATCAAGTTCCTGATGCGATTACGAGTATGCCATGGTTCTCGATTGAAGCCTTCTTGTACATATCAGCTCATGGGCATCGAGACATGTTGGTGCCAACTACATTGACTACATCAAGTTACGTTTTCGGCGTGCGAGTTTCCTGTCGCGCAGGTTAGAGTCATATAGGTTGCTTTGAGTTTGAAAAAAAAGTGTCCGCCGATGTTCCGTCTACTTGTGTGCATGCGGTTGCAAGAATGTGAGTGTTGGCAGACGTTGGTTCAAGTACTTGAGCATCGTTTCCAACGTATCAATGTCTGGCTCTTTGCTGAGCTGCAATGACATAATCAGCAGTCTGGATGGAGATCAAGTCATGGCTCTTTTTCAGATTTTGGGAGATCGCCGGCAGAGGGCAGTATTTCTTTCTCATCTTCGACGCCGGATTCAGAATGATGCAGATGCCCTTGTTGCGCAACATCTTGGCACTCCCTCCCACTCTGCCCCTGTGACTTCTGTGCCGTCTTTGTCTTCTCTTCTTGTTTCCTCTCCTTCTCCCCCTCCTCCTCCTCCTCCTCCTCCTCCCCCTCCTGTTTTTCCTCTTCCCCTTCCTGTGTCCTTTTCTGCTCCTGTTTGTTTTCCTTTCTCTCCGTCTCCTTCTCATTTGGATGCTTCTCTTGGAGCCGATTCGAGTGACGTTGCACCGACAGTGACAGATGGATCGACTCTCTCCCTTTCGGATCCTCAACAGCGTGGTGCATTACCTCGCCGACGGCAACAGACTGCTCCTGCTGCTCGAAGAAGCAGATCCATGAGTGAATCGGAGGTTCGTGAGAGATCCCGGTCGAGGTCTAGGTCAAGATCAAGCACAACTGTTTCACCCGGAGGCTCTCGTCACATCAGGTAAGCCTGACGTCTGTGCACGACAAAACTGTTGCCCCGAACCTGTTTGCAACTTTTGTGTGGTCTGCACGGGTTGTGCATCATGTTAGCATGAAGCTTCGAAGTCTCTTACGGCTCAATTTGTAAGATGAAGCGAACGGCAAGTATGGCGGCCCTTCCGGCCCCAGCTCCGATGGTCAGGATTCCAGTTGTTGTACCTCCGGATATATGCTCTGGCGGACGTGAGATGGGTTTCTGGCTCTCGATGCCCACAGATTCTACGATTGATGACCTGAAGAAGAAGGTGTGCGATGAGCTCGCGAACCGTACGGGGATTCCACCCCGTTTGAACGCCTTCCAATTAAGGCAATTCGGTCAACATTTGCCATTCACATCATCGATTTCCCGAGTTGCTGCCTTTCCGCATACCATGCAGGCTGTTCAATTTGTGAGAACCTGGCCACATGAATCAGCGTGGTGAACTTGAGAAGTGTGCTGATCAACGGAATAAATGCTGTGTTTTGTTGTGCGAGCTAATGAGCTTTTGATGCACTTGCAATCAACAGTTTGTCCTTCTTTCACTGCAGGATGTGAGCCCGAAGCTTTTCGTAGTGGTTTCTGAGTGTTGTAGACATTTCTTTGACGCCATGTGGGAACTTACTGTTCTGACAGAGAAAGTGCTGACTTTCATCAGCACTCGACGCCATATTATTTTCTTCTTCACTTTTCCGCCACTAGATCCGCTTGAGACTCTGGATGTTACTCTACGCAGACATGGATTCCATACGATGTATGATCTTGAACAGTTCGTTACACAATGCAGAACAGAAGGTATGGATCTTCGTGCCGAAGTGTGGGAGTTCTTTATGCAAGGACCCAGTGTATACACGCCGATCACTTGTGAAGCTCCAGCATTACCTCACATTGTGGTGTTTGCGTCCGTATGCAAAGAATGGTATTACTCATACTCCATTATTCGATTGGTTGGCGATCGTACATTCTTCAATATTCAGCAGCTTTGGCGTCTTGCCCAAGTGCGCCATGCAACTGTGGAATGGATTCATCAGTCCAATGAAGATCGAGTGCGTATTGGATCGGCTTTCATCGATGATCTTAGTGTTCGTCGCATTGTTCACCCACTGTAAAGTGTAGGTACGACTTGGACTTGATTGGATCATGCCACATGAGAATAAATGCTGTCCTTTGTCATGCGAGTGTTGACATGTTGGCCCAGGTACAGTCTTCTACTGTGTAGATTTGCAGTGCTCAAGCCTATAGAAGTCTCAGTGACCGATCATGTCGTCCAGTGGTCGTCGTACTCTTCGGTATGAACCAGGGTCGAGGCGAGCCAGCGATGACAATTTGGAGGATGTTGTGCAAACAGCAGCTGCCGATGCCCTCGATACTCTTCGCTCCAATGATATTCATCCGCAAGATCTTATTCGGTTGATGCTTCGTGTTGTCGAAATCCTACGTGACTCTTCGGATTTTCAACAAAGGATGTCACAATGCTCAGGATTGTGCTCTCATACGAACTGTGGCCGGGTATGTGCTCGAGCAGACGAAGGTCACAATCATTGCCGATGCTATTACCACCAGGTTATTGACCGCAGTGAGAGAACGATCAAGAAGCGTAGACGTGAATAGGCTTCTTGCTACTATGATGATCGGGAACAGTCGCAAAAAACGCGCACCTTGAAGCTTCCGTGCCCCTTCGGGGGCCTGTTTGTGTTATTCTGCTGTACATGCGACAAACCTGCACTCACATGTCCGCTTTTCTGAGGTATTTCCTTCTGAAAACTTTTGTAGGTGCATGCTTTGGCCCATGGATTTTCCTTGTTTTCATGTTCTTTTCATTTTTAAGTTTGCAGGGGAGAAAATCGAACGCTGGAGTGCATCACAGAAGTCTCCAGCCAACGAAGACGCTTCTGTGAATGCAGTGAAAACGTACCTGCAGTGGTGCACCTGGGGAGAAGTACTCCAGCTGGTGGCTACGACATGAGTTTTCAAAACATGTTGGTTTCAAACAGTTTGACTTTCGTTGAAAACTTTGACATGTTTCTTGCATATTTCGAACAAGGCAGGCGTTCAGATCTGACTATACCTTTATTTGCTTTGAAGCCTTGTACGGTTGCCGCAATCTGACAATTACAATCAGCACAGCAGTTATTTGGACATTCGGACATGTCTACAGAAAGCCTTCTCAGTTGTGTGTTTGCGCTTATTCTCTGTCAGTTTGTGTGTGTACGTGCAAGGTCTTTTTTGCTTGCAAGCTACACTGGGCAGATTTGACAGATCCTGTCTTTGCGGCACAATCTAAGTGTCCACATCGCAGCTGGCAAGATAGGTCTTGCTTGCGAGGGTTGTTGCCCAGCTTTAAGCGATGCCTTTTTCTTGCGGACTCCAAGGGTTGCTGTCATCAAAAACCTCTTGCAGGGCCGCTGAGACGTTTTGACTTTGAAGGACTGGCTCGCTGCTGGCACGAAGACTCTGATGCCTTGAAAGCAGGAAAAACCTCAACACTTGCTGGCTTATTGAGACACGAATCCCCCCCGTTCCGCCTGCAGGCAGTGTTAAGAGAAGTGTCTCGCTTGCACGCTGGATCCAAAGATCAGGAAGGGTTGCTGGGTCACCAGCAGCAATCTGCCGCATCCAGGTTTGTGAGCTCCGAAAGAAGGGTTGAAAAGGTGAAAAGAAAACGGCGGCAACGCACAGGTCCTCAAGTGTTCGCACAGTCTTGAGTATTGCCAGGGCCTAGCACGACGGGTAAATCAAATCCAAAAGAAAACGGCGGCAACGCACAGGCCCTCAGGTGTTCGCACAGTGTTGAGTATTGCCAGGGCCTGGCACGACGGGTTTATCAAATCCAAAAGAAAACGGCGGCAACGCACAGGCCCTCAGGTGTTCGCACAATCTTGAGTATTGCCAGGGCCTGGCACGACGGGTAAAGATTCAGTCACAATATGGCAGATGGGTCTCGAGCTGTGTTTTTGTGTTTTGGAATGTACCAAATTTTTGGAATGTTTTTTGTTTTTTGTTCATGTGCCCAATTTGTTTTTTTGGTTCATGGTCAGCAAAACAATACTCTGAATGGTTATACATGGTCAGTAGTGAAGCACCAGGAGCACATGCTGCTTGCATAGTGTATCAAATTTTTGGAATGTTTTTTGTTTTTTGTTTTTTGTTCATGTGCCCAATTTGTTTTTTGGTTTATGGTCAGCAAAACAAGACTCTGAATGGTAACACATGGTCAGTAGTGAAGCACCATGAGCACATACTGCTTGCATGCAGTTTGCCTGGGCTCAATCGTTCTGCAGTGCTTTACTGAGCTGGTTGTTTCCAATCCGCCATGCCCAATTCGGAAGAGTTTGCGCAAAAGGTTTGGGCCACAAACAACCGAGCGTTGTGGTTCCTCATTTGGCTTGAACTCTTGTACTTGCCAAAGCAATGCAGCCGTGGACATGACTGGGGCTTCAGTGGGAACGAACAGAACGCTTATTGCCATTTGCATTGCACGGCTAAGCTAGAAGAAGTTTTCAGCCAAGATGACGAGGAGGACGAGCGTGCACCTGTTCACAAAAGATGCAATTACAGAAAGTCGTGGCGAGAGCGCGGAACACTTCCGTATGTTCTACCAACCAGTGTCACGCCTTCGCAGTACTTGCGTGCCTTGTATTGGTTCTGCTCTGATGTCCCCCAAAAGCAAGTCTTGAAAGAATCTGGCCTAAAGGAAAACGTGGGGCAAAATCCGCCAGCGACTTCAAGACCTGGTATGGCTTCAACTTCAAAAGCACACGGTCCAGTTGGGTGGTCCTGGCCGCGTTGTGGTAGTTGACGAGACCTTCTTCACCAAGAAGAAGAATGCAGGTGGATTTCAAGGCAGAACTACCTCAGGTCACAGGACAATTGTCATGGGGTTTTTGGAATTGGATCTGGGTACTAGACAGGCGACCGGAGCCTGTGCCTTGATTACTATTCCAGACCGCAAAATGAAGACATTAAAGGCGCAGATTGAAGCACATGTGCAGCCTGGCTCTTTGATTTTCACAGATCGCCACAAGTCCTACTCATTCTTGTCGCGCAAGAACAGTGGCTATGTTCATCGTGCCGTCAACCACAAACAAGGAGAATTCTCCCGTGTGGAGAAAATCTTTGGACAAGACATCAACGTCACCACAAACGCCGTGGAAGGCTTATTTGGTCGGTTGAAGAAGTATTTGCGCCAGCGCCAGTACGGCCGACTTGGCAAAAGGGCGTATGGTGAGGTCTTGGGTGAGTTCTTGTGGCGTCAGCGATGCTCTGCTTTTGCTGCCGAACCACTGTCAAACTTGTTCGCAGAGATCAAGGACTGGCAAGACAATCATCCTCAACGGCAGCATGCGCTTTGGAAGAGAACTGTAGCCCTGTAGGCAGTGTAAGATGTAGGGTCGCTCACTTCAGTTTTGGGATGCTTCGAGGTTTAGTGTGCGTCCTAGTTGGGAAAATTCCGTGCCACTCAGGTGCACCTGCCTTTGGGAGAGGCCGATGTTCCAGAGGATGCTCTGCAAGACTTCAAGTCGATGCTAGAGAATGAATCGGATGCGGAGGATGCCGGACAGCAGCCGCCCCCACCCAGCCCTGACAATGCGCCGGCTGCGGTGCTGGCGGCTCCCATCGGCCTTGACAATGCGCCGGCTGGGGTGTCGGACTCTGGAAATCAGGTTGAAGGTCCAGCCAACGTCAAGAAGGAAGAAGAAAGCGACAGTGACATAGAGGTGGTCTACATCAAGCCTGCTTCCAAGAAGGCGCGCCGATCCAGGACCAAGGTGAAGGAAGAGCCGGTGGCCGACACAGCTCCATCTTTACCTCTTGCTGCTTCGTCTTCTTCTCGGACTTCTCGGCCCTCTCGGGGCTTATTCTGCAGCCAAGGACACGGTTTGCAGTTGCGTGAGCCGACGCAGAATGTGATCCTAAGCAAGCGCAAATATGCGTGGTTTGAAGCAAACTGCGACGTGTGTGGTAAAGATTTGACAGGGCACACGACGTACAGGTGTGATCTCTGTGATTTTGATCTTTGTCGTGCCTGCGCGCGTAAAGCTTAAGTGACTGTATGTACTGTCTTGTCATGCTTTTGTGCACCACTCTTGATGCTGTCGCGCAACATGCGTGCATCGACTGGGGTGATTGGAGTCGATTGGAGTCCTACTCAGCAGCGACAAGCAGCAAAAGTGAGATCAGTCTCCGGCTTCAAGTCTTCAAGTTCGTGCCACGGGTTGGAAGACATGGACCACACCGAACCCATGGTGTTTGCAGTTTGCGGCGGTGTTAGCTTTGAAGCCAGATTCGTTGGAAAGAGGAGCATCGTTGGGCACCTTCAATGCAGAATTGCTTTGGCACGCAGGTGGATGAGATTTTCCACACATTTCTTGTGTAGAGCGCTTGCTTCTTGGAAAGGGCAGCTTTGTTTTGGCGTGAGAAGTACGCACATTTGTTATGGTGTGGTTGGAGCATGTTTCGAAACCATTTCACATGTTGTCGAAACCTTTCCGCAAGCCACAGCCTACCGGGAGCCAGTTCTAGTGCAATTCACAATTTGCTCAGTCTCTGCAAGGCTGTGTGTGTTGATCGTGAGACCTGCAAAGACGATTTACGTGGGTAGAAGCCCAGTGTAGTCTTCGAAGTGCTCGAGCAGCCCTTTCCTGCGCCAGGCCGTTTCCTGCTAGAGGTCGTTTCTGTGCAATGGCTGTTTCCGGCATTGGCTTGTTTCTGACCAGACGTCACCTTGCAAAACTGGGGGCTGGGGGGACCTTATCCTTCTGCAAGAGTTTTCTGGTCAGAGGCAGTTTCCTACCAGAGGCCGTATCTCTCAGGAGGCCGTTTCCTACGAGAGGCTGTTCACCCTCGCCCGGAACCTAGGTTGAACCTGGGTTGAGAACCTGAATTGACGGTTTTCATATCTAATTGTGGATTAAAATCTGGTTCGCTTCTCTGATTTTCATGTTTCTGTTTCTCTTTTATTGGTTTTTGTTCCTCTCAAGCGTTTTACGTGTGGCATCTGCTTTCTTCAACCGTCTGTTCACGTTCTTTTTGTTAATTTTCGCTTTGTTGGTTTGGATTTGGAGTTGAAGGTTCACGGTTTAGGCGTCAAAGGCGCAGGGAGTTTTTACAAAAAAGGAGGGGGTTAGAGGGCGCAGCCTTTCCATTTTTCAGGTTTTTCAATTCTTTTGATTTGCGTTTAAGCCCCCGAAGCGATTTCGTGGCATTTATTTCCTTGTTTTTTGAACCCTGTCTTTTTGTTAATTTTTTCGCTTTGAACTGTTTGGGTTTGGAGTTGAAGGTTTTTGGCTTCAAAGGCGATGGGAGTTTGCAATTTTGCAAAAAAGCGGGGGCGTTGGAGGGGGCGCAGCCCCCCCCCATTGAGCTTTTCTGCGCGCTGAACGATTGTGTGCGGCCTCGGTGTGTCTCTGAATTTTTATGTTTCTGCTTGTTTTATTCGCCTTTAACCACCCTTAAGCGATTTCGTGTGGGCGTCTTCTTTCGTGTCAAGGAGGTCTCTTCCTCGCCTTCCTTGAAGCCGTTCTTCAAACCAACCCTAGGGTTATACCTGGGTGCTTTAAACTTGGGTTCCAAACCTGGGTTAGAACCTGGGTTTCAAACCTGGGTTATAACCTGGGTGTAAACCTGGGTTTTTAAACCCGGGTTCCAAATCTGGGTTAGAACCTGGGTTTCAAACCTGGGTTTGGAACCTGGGTTTAACCTGGGTTTTAACCTGGGTTAAACCTGGTTCATTAAACCCGGGTTCCAAACCTGGGTTAGAACCTGGGTTTCAAACCTGGGTTCAAACCTGGGTTAAACCTGGGTTCGAACCTGGGTTCAACCCATCTGGGTTAGAATAGAACCTGGGTTTGGAACCTGGGTTTAACCTGGGTTTGGAACCTGGGTTTAACCTGGGTTTGAACCTGGGTTCCAAACCTGGGTTAGAACAAACCTGGGTTATAACCTGGGTTTAAACCTGGGCTTAACCCGGGGTTGAACCCAGGTTCGAACCCAGGTTTAACCCAGGTTCAAACCCAGGTTCAAACCCAGGTTAAACCCAGGTTTCAAACCTGGGTTCCCTGGGTTGTTGTTGTTTTCCCCCCCCCCCCCCCGGGGGGAGGGAAGGGGGAGGGGACCAGCCTCCTACTTTACTGCGGGCCCAGGTCTCTAAAATCTGCTGCTTTCACTCTGCTTCAAGTTTCGACTTTTTCTTTAGCCCGACAAAGCCAAGAAAAAAGATCTTTGAACCTTCGCTCTGCAATTTGAGTTTTTGGCATTGCATCCAAACCTCTTTTAAACTCTGGTAGATCTTGGAGTTAGAGAGAAAGGTTGGAATCCAGGATTCTAAACTGTTTCTTTCTTTGTCTAGATTAAACCTAGGTTCTGTGTTTTACCTCCAGCTTAAAAACCCAGAGACCATGTTTTGCGTTCCAAGAAGTAAAAGCAGTAGACGTGTTTTAATGTGGTCTTTCCAGAAATGAGACCCAGGGTTTTCTGGTCCAAAGCTGGCAAGGGCAAAGTGCTACTTAAATGCCCATAAAGGTAGACAAGAGGCCTTGCAAGGGCTTGAGCACATTGGAGGAAGTAACAGCAAAACAATAAAATGCAACCAATGTTAGCAACCAACCACAGCAAGAGTGGAAAACACAGGCTGGAAGAGCGCCGGCCCTTGCAAGCGCAGTTCAGCAAGACATCGGATCTTAAGCGCGTTTTGGAAAGTTCCTGCACCGCAAGAAAAAATATTAGACGTGCTGTTGTGTGGTCCTTACCCAGGAATCACACCAAGAGACTTTTTATGTGGGCTTATAGAAGCCGGGGAGTTAAAGTATTAGACGTGTTTCTAAGCGGTCACCCAAAATGATACCAAAAGACCGTTGTCTTCACACAATGGAAAGGATTCCGCAAGGGACTGCGGGAGATGCGCAGTTCGAGTGAGCGCGTGAGTGATTCGGGAGTCAAGATGTGTTTGGGTGAGCGTGACGCCCGCAGTGCACATAACGTGCGTGCGACCGTTCAATGTGTAGAGTGTTTTATAGAAGTTTCTTGGAGTCGGTTTTCTTGCTTTCGAGGGCTCTGACGGACGCACTTTCTTTTTTCCTTCCACATTGAGCGGCGTCTAGCACGTTATGATCTGCGCGTCTCAGTTTCCAGTTCAATTTTCGGAACCTCGGACAGCTGAGTGATTGAGTAAGCGCGGCAAGGTGTGTGAGTACGTGCAGGGGAAATGACTTTGGCAGCCACGCAGCTCCGCAGTTCCGTACAAAGCCCTGGAAGCACCTGCAAGAAACCGGGCACTTATTGTCCTGTTTGCCATGAGTTGAATTGAGCTGGAATGTGTCCCCTGGTTTTGGGTCCGAAAAATGGGTATGGTTTGGGGTCCGCGGGGGGTGGCCTCCCCAGTTGCAACTGCAATTGGCAAGACTATATGTAGCAGGTTTCAACTTGACTGTTGAAAGCCAATGCGTGTTCAAAACAAGCGGTAACTGGGTGCTTCACTTGTCCAGCTGCATCTAGAGAAGAACTGGTGGCGTTGGACGGTATTTCTCGATCCGTGTCCAGTTTGCGACTCCAAGAACGAGCTCGAGAGAGGTTTTTCCGGCACCAACATGCGGGCCCAAAAATGGGCCTGTTTTCTGAGCCTTCGGTAATTGTGCCAGTACTAGCAGGCAGCAGGCTCCAGAAACAGGCCCAATTTCCGGGCCCATTTTTGGCCCCGCCTTTTCACCCTTTCTGGATGCAGATTTGTGACAAAATGTTGCAAGCAGGTATTGCTGTGAAGGTCACAATCTTTCACAGTTTCACTCTTGTTTACGCAGCCAACGTGGCAGCTTGAGCTGCTGCAGGCAGGATTCAGAGACAACGACAGCAACAGTGTTATGCAGCTATGCAATTGATCAAACGAAGCAGAATAATCCGGCACAGTTGCAACTGCAATTGGTAAGACTATATGTAGCAGGTTTCAACTTGACTGTTGAAAGCCAATGCGTGTTCAAAACAAGGGGTAACTGGGTGCTTCACTTGTCCAGCTGCATCTAGAGAAGAACTGGTGGCATTGGACGGTATTTCTTGATCCGTGTCCAGTTTGCGACTCCAAGAACGAGCTCGAGAGAGGTTTTTCCGGCACCAACATGCGGGCCCAAAAATGGGCCCGTTTTCTGAGCCTTCGGTAATTGTGCCAGTACTAGCAGGCTCCAGAAACAGGCCCAATTTCCGGGCCCATTTTTGGCACCGCTTTTTCACCCTTTCTGGATGCAGATTTGTGACAAAATGTTGCAAGTAGGTATTGCTGTGAAGGTCACAATCTTTCACAGTTTCACTCTTGTTTACGCAGCCAACGTGGCAGCTTGAGCTGCTGCAGGCAGGATTCAGAGACAACGACAGCAACAGTGTTGTGCAGCTATGCAATTGATCAAACGAAGCAGAATAATCCGGCACAGTTGCAGCTGCAATTGGTAAGACTATATGTAGCAGGTTTCAACTTGATTGTTGAAAGCCAATGCGTGTTCAAAACAAGCGGTAACTGGGTGCTTCACTTGTCCAGCTGCATCTAGAGAAGAACTGGTGGCATTGGACGGTATTTCTCGGTCCGTGTCCAGTTTGCGACTCCAAGAACGAGCTCGAGAGAGGTTTTTCCGGCACCAACATGCGGGCCCAAAAATGGGCCCGTTTTCTGAGCCTTCGGTAATTGTGCCAGTACTAGCAGGCTCCAGAAACAGGCCCAATTTCCGGGCCCATTTTTGGCCCCGCCTTTTTAACCTTTCTGGATGCAGATTTGTGACAAAATGTTGCAAGCAGGTATTGCTGTGAAGGTCACAATCTTTCACAGTTTCTCTCTTGTTTACGCAGCCAACGTGGCAGCTTGAGCTGCTGCAGGCAGGATTCAGAGACAACGACAGCAACAGTGTTGTGCAGCTATGCAATTGATCAAACGAAGCAGAATAATCCAGCACTGGGGCGGCCCAGTTTGAAAGCCACCGTTTTTGACCGGGTTTTGGGCTCCAAAAATGGCCCCGAAGATTTTACCCGTGCATCCAACTTTCTATGCCGTGTTTGCGACACTTGGCAAACCAGGCAGTGCCTGCAGAGCAGCTGAAAGCAGTCAAAAAAGCTCGCCAAGATGCCAGCAGTCCCGCTTTGGAGCTCTCGACATTTCGCAGCAGGGTCAAGCATGCTGCCCACATAGTGTTGTTTATGGGGAACTCGGCTTCTCCGAACAATAGAACCAACCAGGGGAGGGGGGGAAAATGCGATTGTTTATGGAAAATGCGCATTGCGCCACAGCAGGAGACGCAGAACAGAACGGTTCTGAGCATTTTACAGTAGCGCGGCACGCATTCATAACGTGCTTTAGGCGTGTTATGATAATTTTCGCTGGCATTTGCTAGGCTGCTAGGCCAAACCCAAAATCGTAACGTGCTTTGTGCGTCCAAAAAAAGACCCTCCAATATTTCTCTGGCGCACGAAGCACGTTACGATTTCGAGTTTTCCCTTGCAAAGGCCAGCCAAATCGACCGTATCGCGCCTAAAGCACGTTACGATTGGGCGCCGTGCCACTGTAAAACGCCAGATTTCGCTATCACACAGGCCTGGAACTGTGGAAACAGTTCGATTTCCACGCAAGATGCTGCTAGAGCAGGGCTGGACCTGTGAAAATAATGCAACGTCGATGGAAGATGTGCGCCGCGCCACTAAGGAATGCCATAATTTCGCCGTCAAACATGCCTGGGACTAGAAGCGAACCGTGGGACCGCCGTATGCCTGGGACTAGAAGCGAACCGTGGGACCGCCGTTGGCTCGGCGAGTAAAACGAAAGTGAAAGCATCAGTCGTGTTGCTGTGTGGTCGTCGCCCAAAGAATGAAGCCAAGAAACCTGTTTGGTGGGCTCCGAGGCTTGCGAATGCTGGACCCAGAGACCATGTTTTGAGCTCCGAAGCTTTTTAAACCGGAAGTGAAAGCATCAGACGTGTTTCTGTGTGGTCTTCACCCAAGAAACGAGACCAAGGGACTTTTCTGGTGGGCTCCGAAGCTTACAAACCGCAAGTGAAATCATCAGACGTGCTGTTGTGTGGTCTTCACCCAGGAATCATACCAAGAGACTTTTTATGTGGGCTCCGAGGCTTATAGAAGCCGGGAGTGAAAGCATCAGACGTGTTTCTGAGCGGTCTTCACCCAAAGTGATACCAAGAGACCGTTGTTTTCACACAATGGGAAGGATTCCGCAAGGGACTGCGGGAGATGTGCGGTTGGAGTGAGCGCGTGAGTGATTCGGGAGTCAAGATGTGTTTGGGTGAGCGTGCGATTGAATGTGCAAGTCAGGGAGTGCCACTAACTTTGCGATTGTTAACATATGTGAGATTTGAAGCAGTTCTCTGCAGACGCCCGCAGTGCAAACATAACGTGCATGCGGCCGTTCAATGTGTAGAGTGTTATATAGAAGTTTCTTGGAGTCGGTCTTCTTGCTTTCGAGGGCCCTGACGGACGCACTTTCTTCCTTCCACATTGAGGGGCGTCTAGCACGTTACGATCTGCGCGTCTCAGTTTCCAGTTCAATTTTCGGAACCTCGGACAGCTGAGTGATTGAGTAAGCGCGGCAAGGTGTGTGAGTACGTGCAGGGGGAATGACTTTGGCAGCCACGCAGCTCCGCAGTTCCGTACAAAGCCCTGGAAGCACCTGCAAGAAACCGGGCACTTATTGTCCTGTTTGCCATGAGTTGAATTGAGCTGGAATGTGTCCCCTGGTTTTGGGTCCGAAAAATGGGTATGGTTTGGGGTCCGCGGGGGGTGGCCTCCCCAGTTGCAACTGCAATTGGTAAGACTATATGTAGCAGGTTTCAACTTGACTGTTGAAAGCCAATGCGTGTTCAAAACAAGCGGTAACTGGGTGCTTCACTTGTCCAGCTGCATCTAGAGAAGAACTGGTGGCATTGGACGGTATTTCTCGATCCGTGTCCAGTTTGCGACTCCAAGAACGAGCTCGAGAGAGGTTTTTCCGGCACCAAAATGCGGGCCCAAAAAAGGGCCCGTTTTCTGAGCCTTCGGTAATTGTGCCAGTACCAGCAGCCAGCAGGCTCCAGAAACAGGCCCAATTTCCGGGCCCATTTTTGGCCCCGCTTTTTCACCCTTTCTGGATGCAGATTTGTGACAAAATGTTGCAAGCAGGTATTGCTGTGAAGGTCACAATCTTTCACAGTTTCACTCTTGTTTACGCAGCCAACGTGGCAGCTTGAGCTGCTGCAGGCAGGATTCAGAGACAACGACAGCAACAGTGTTGTGCAGCTATGCAGTTGATCAAACGAAGCAGAATAATCCGGCACAGTTGCAACTGCAATTGGTAAGACTTTATGTAGCAGGTTTCAACTTGACTGTTGAAAGCCAATGCGTGTTCAAAACAAGCGGTAACTGGGTGCTTCACTTGTCCAGCTGCATCTAGAGAAGAACTGGTGGCATTGGACGGTATTTCTCGATCCGTGTCCAGTTTGCGACTCCAAGAACGAGCTCGAGAGAGGTTTTTCCGGCACCAAAATGCGGGCCCAAAAATGGAAGATGAGTCTGGAAAGTAGCCCCCTACCATAGGCGTGCATAGACCCCTATACAGACCACTATGCTTTTCCTATAGACCCCTATGCGCCCGACCCCTCTTGCGGGGACAAACCCCTACAGATAGACCCTATGCATCTTCCGATAGGCCCCCACTGATAGACCCCTACGCGAATTCGTACAGACCCCTATAGATAGGCCCTATCTCTACTTAGGCTAGCCCCCTATGCAGCATAGGCCCCTATCGATTTTCCATAGCCCCCTATCCCGATCGCGATAGGGCCTATCTCTCAAGCAATAGGCCCCTATGCCTTTCCTTGTCCTGTTTGAAGCACTTTTGACTTGTGCAGTAGCTCCAAAAATGGGCCCGTTTTCTGAGCCTTCGGTAATTGTGCCAGTACTAGCAGGCTCCAGAAACAGGCCCAATTTCCGGGCCCATTTTTGGCCCCGCCTTTTCACCCTTTCTGGATGCAGATTTGTGACAAAATGTTGCAAGCAGGTATTGCTGTGAAGGTCACAATCTTTCACAGTTTCACTCTTGTTTACGCAGCCAACGTGGCAGCTTGAGCTGCTGCAGGCAGGATTCAGAGACAACGACAGCAACAGTGTTGTGCAGCTATGCAATTGATCAAACGAAGCAGAATAATCCGGCACTGTTGCAACCGCAATTGGTAAGACTATATGTAGCAGGTTTCAACTTGACTGTTGAAAGCCAATGCGTGTTCAAAACAAGCGGTAACTGGGTGCTTCACTTGTCCAGCTGCATCTAGAGAAGAACTGGTGGCATTGGACGGTATTTCTCGATCCGTGTCCAGTTTGCGACTCCAAGAACGAGCTCGAGAGAGGTTTTTCCGGCACCAACATGCGGGCCCAAAAATGGGCCCGTTTTCTGAGCCTTCGGTAATTGTGCCAGTACTAGCAGGCTCCAGAAACAGGCCCAATTTCCGGGCCCATTTTTGGCCCCGCTTTTTCACCCTTTCTGGATGCAGATTTGTGACAAAATGTTGCAAGCAGGTATTGCTGTGAAGGTCACAATCTTTCACAGTTTCACTCTTGTTTACGCAGCCAACGTGGCAGCTTGAGCTGCTGCAGGCAGGATTCAGAGACAACGACAGCAACAGTGTTGTGCAGCTATGCAATTGATCAAACGAAGCAGAATAATCCGGCACTGTTTTTCGCTTTGTGGTTTGGGTTTTGGGAAGGTTTACGGTTCAGGCGGCTTCAATGGCGCGGAAAGTTTGCAATTTACAAAAAGCGGAGAGCCTCTCCCCATTGAGACGGGCCCAGCTGAACGATTTTATGCGGCCTTTGCGTGTCTCTGTTTTTCATGTTTCTGCTTCTGTTTTACTCGCTTTTAACCCCCTTAAGCTTTAAAATTGGGTTCCAAAACACGGGTTCCAAATCTGGGTTAGAACCTGGGTTTCAAACCTGGGTTTGGAACCTGGTTTAACTTAGGTTTGAACCTGGGTTTTCCTTGGGTTTTACCGGGTTTAAACCCGCGTTCCAAACCTGGGTTAGAACCTGGGTTTCCAACTTGGGTTCAAACCTGGGTTGTAACCTGGGTTTTAATCTGTTGAATCCAGGTTTCAAATCTGGTTTCCCTGGGTTGTCGCGAACTGTGGAGGGCCGACCTGGCGAAGCCAGAATTGCTTGTGTTCTGCGGGCCTTAAAAACCCAGTCTTGCCTGCTAGCGTGAAAATGCCCCAGATCGCTTTTAGGAGGCTTAAAGCCAAAAAACCAGCGTAAATTTCAGAGACACACACCGCTGAAATCTTGTAGAAGCGCCTGTTTTTCAAAAACTGGCCAGATTAAAACCCCAGTATCCAGGTTTCAACCCAGGTTCTAACCTGGGTTCCAATCTGGGTTCGAACCTGGGTTCCAACCAGAGCCTCGAGCAATTTCTCTCAATGTGGAACATGAGCCTCTTTGGTCTTCGTCCAAGTCTCTTAGTTTCCCATTGTCTGGCTCTCAAAACACATAATCAAAGAAGAACCGAGTGTGGAAATCGAGTCTTTTTTTCGGTTTTTTTTTAAAAGTGTCTTTGTTCCGTCGTGTCTGGCTCTAACACACGTGTGTCGGACTGGTCCCAGAGGGAGATTGGAATCCAGGTTGAACCTGGTTCCAAACTTTCTTTCTTAGAGCTGGATTGAACCTGGGGTGAAGCTGTCTCCGGGGTTTAACCCGGGTTTTCACTTGGAGAGAACCTGGGACAGAAACAACAACAACCACAGGTTTGAAACCTGGATTTCGTTAAGTTTGAATCTGGATTTTCATCTGCGTGTGACCTGGACTCGAACCTGGCCGATTCTCACCCTGGTTTGAAGAGGTTCGGAAACCAAGCTCAAAGCATCAGGTCAAACCCAGGTTTAAACCGAACCCAGGTTGAAACCCAGGTTCCAACCCAGAACCGGGTTTAAAAACCCAGATTATAACGCAGGTTTGACGTTCAAATCCAGATTAAACCCAGAAGAGCTTCAAGGCCAAGCCCGGTTTTCGACGCCTGAGATGAAACAGTTTCATTTGCGGTGCCACCCACTGACTTGATGATGGCGATGATGATGATGATGATCATGATGGTGATGATGATGTTGAACTGTCAGCTGGCCGAAAGCTTTCGTCAGAGCTGTTGCTCCAAGCACACGCTAGCTCGGACTCTTCTTGCTGCGGTCGAAGAAGATGTTGAAGTGTTGATAGTGATGCTGGTTATGATATGGTGATAATAATGCTGGTCATGATGAAGACAATGACGCTTCTGACCGTGCTGCCTGTGCTGCTTAGAAACCGTAGCTATCGAGTGACGGTGCTTGAGTCAAACTTGGCCGAGGTCATAATGTATTGCTTGGGCATTAGAGATGTCAAGATTGGATTTGTAGTGGCAGTCACTGGTGTGATTGTGGTCAAAGGGGTTTTCAGGGTGATGTGGCATGCGCACGAAGACGAAGACAGTAATCTATTCAACTTGGTTCTTTCGACTTTGGTAGTGTGCATCGTCAGACAGCCGATGCTGTTTTGAAGCTTTATCTTTAGCGGCCTGTTGACGGACGGACTCACACAGTCATGAATCAATTGAGTAGCCAAGTCAGAGTAGGTCGTGGAACACATTGTGATCCGTCAGTGAGATGCGCCGGGACGTGTTCCACAAATATTGAGCACAGCTTTTACTCTACAGTCGGCCGAAGCGCAGCTGCTTGTCGTTCGTGGCTCTGTTAGGCTCACTCAACCTGACCTATCAAGTTTCCAGAATGCATAGCAGTTGCGGTAACTACGAGCTCACAGCACTTTCAGTTGTTGGTAGATAGAACAGGAGCACAGATGGTGGGAATTTTGCCGGGGACAAACACGGTGCTTGTTGGCCGTCATATACAGCGGCACTTGGCTCTCGACATAATGTCAGCGTCATGAGCCTGGTTGCATGAATGCCACCAATGAGGTTTCGAAGTCGACTACTCAAACAGATGCAAGTGCTCTTTTGCCAAGCAGATCTGCGTACCCGATGGTCCACCCATCCCGTGTAGGGGCTCGCGAGAAGCTTGGCTTCCTTTCTTCTTCACTTGTTTTCGATCCAAGAAAGGCATCCGTCGTGAAGGTTCGCGTGACCGGAGCGGCACTTCCCAGAACCGCCGATTTAGGAGCCTTGAAACAAATTTTAGAGTCTTAGAGATCCTTTTAGGAGCCTTAAGCCCAAGTAAGAAACGATTTCGGTTTAAGGCTTTGCGGGCTACGGGGCTTTGTTTGCGGCGAGCCGGTCACGGCAGGATCCCTACTAAACCTTGAACACCTAAAGTTCGCCGGCCTCATTGCCACACTCTCGTTGGCACCGTCACATCACACGGAGGGCACACCGTGTAGTGCTGCCACATCGCAGGGCACGGCCTTTCCTTGGCCATGGCTGGAGGTGGCCTTTGGGAACATGGCAGTAGTGTGAGAGTCTTTGCTTCGTGCCGGCGTCCCTTGCTTCGTACCCTATGAGAGATCATGTCGGATTCGCTTTGGGTCTGTGAAGTGGGCTGTCTTGCCAAGTGTGCTTCCAACCCTCGCTAGCTTGCCCCTGCTGGCTTCGGGGGGCAGGCCCACGGAGATTCCGGTGATGCCGGTTGCTTGCTCTGCCTTGCGTAGGGCCATGACGTTTTCGGAGCCCTACGCCCCGTTTGCGTCTTAAGCCTTCACGGGGTGGAGACAACGCGTGTGCCCGTCCTTCTGCCAAGGGTGGTCGTGTTGGTGGCGGTGGTGCTGGAAGCGGGCGGTAGTGAGTGGTGCTGATACCGGTTTCCCCTGAACCCTAGACTCTAGACCTTAACGCGCACACCAGGCCTCGTCGTCGGAGTGTAGCTGCGCCGGCTCCGGTCTCGCCCCTTCGGCGAACGATTCTGCTTCAGAACCAGCCCAGAGCATTGAAACGTTCTGCCTTCCAGGTTTGTGGCTGGAGAGCTCGGCCGATTCTGAGAAACCTCTTCCCCCTGTCGTCGAACCTTCTAATCGAATCTCAACTGAACTTTGAATACTTGGACTAAGGTTTGGGGGGATTGTAATTATACTGTAAGTATAGGAAACCTTGGCTTTGTCCGGGAGGCTGTGGGGACACGAGCCTGAGCAGGTCGGATCATGGGGCCTTACGCCTCATATCGGCCTCGGGCGACTTTCACTCTCTCACTCACTCATTCACTCACTAACTCACTCACTCACAGCTAGAGTTCGCATCTGTCGACTCAGGCCTACACGGGATCTTGATGCCACGGACGTCGAGCTGCTGTGGGTCCTTGAGAGTCTTGAAGGCCATACCTGCGGGCAAAGTGAAGCGGCCTTGGCTTGCCGTCATGACAGCTACGGTAATGTGCACGACTGGTCGGGTCAGCGGTAAAGCATTGCTGATCATTACAGACCAGAGCTGCAAGAGTGCCTGCAACCGAACAAAGACGAAGCTTCGTGGGATCAGCAACGAGCACGCGCCCTGCACCTTCCCAGGCTTCGGGCGTCGGCATCAGGTTGGATTTTTACGAGTCAAGATTCCAGACCTCAGCCCCAGCTGCGGTGAGAGCAGCGCATGCTGGTGGTGACTGCCCTCGACCTTGGACGATCATCGAGCCTAGAATAGAGGATCTTCGCTGTTGGTGTTCTTGGAAGCACGACACGGTTCTTCTGCTTTGATTCTTGTCCTCGAACGAGATTTGCAGAGGAGATTTTTTGCAGCTGCCGCATCGGCAGCAGCGTTTGAAGCGCCTAGCTGCGGTCGACCGGGGCTTTGCACCTTTGATGTCGGTGTGAGGTGTGAGGCCTTTCGCACACTAAATGCGCCTCCTGCAAGCATCGGTGCATGACAAGATCTTGAGCTTCGTCGGCCCTGCAAGCTGGCGTCATGGTATTGCCAGATCGTGCTCAACTGCTTCGGCAAAAAGCAGCCGATTGTGCCTCTTTCGCTGACCAGCGCAAGGCATCCTGCAAGCATCGTGGAATAGCGACGCTGTTGTTGCTCTTCACATCGAAGTTACGGAACAAAGACGGAGCTTCGTGGGATCAGCAACGAGCACGCGCCCTGCACCTTCCCAGGCTTCGGGCGTCGGCATCAGGTTTTTTACGAGTCAAGATTCCAGACCTCAGCCCCAGCTGCGGTGAGAGCAGCGCATGCTGGTGGTGACTGCCCTCAACCTTGGACGATCATCGAGCCTAGAATAGAGGATCCTCGCTGTTGGTGTTCTTGGAAGCACGACACGGTTCTTCTGCTTTGATTCTTGTCCTCGAACGAGATTTGCAGAGGAGATTTTTTGCAGCTGCCGCATCGGCAGCAGCGGTCGACCGGGGCTTTGCACCTTTGATGTCGGTGTGAGGCCTTTCGCACACTGAACGTGGAGCTAAAGGAGCGCTACAAAAAGGCTGCCGTCTGTCGGATGGACGTTTTCCGAACATGAGAGCTTAGAATAACGAGCCCTCCTATTCGGGGTCGAAACGGGGATTTTGCTTTTTCTAGTCTTGACTTATTGGAATGCCACCTGCGCACACATCAAGGGTGGCAAAGCTTGTAAGAAGGAGAGGAGTCTCAAACCATTGTGCGCAACTGTCAACCTCTCGCAATTCCAGTGACTGGGGCTTCGCGGCCTTTGACGTGGGCATGGTTGGTTGGGCCTCATCAGACTGGCATGCTCGAGGAAGCTGTCTACAAGCTTAGGTGGATGGCAAGATCTATCTGTATCTAAGGGAGAAGGCCCAGAGAGCAGACGTCATATTTCAGACGCATTGAGAGGAGGCAGGTGGAAGGCTTAAAAGCAGCACATGTTCGGAGCCGCATGTTCACAGATCTTCATGGTTGGGCTCTTAGTTTGAGGCCGCCAAATTCCAAGCACTCGACCAGCGTTCTCGTTCTGTGGGACAACGAGCGACTTCCATGGCCTTTTTTTTGAGTTTAGTTGGTTGAATTTGCGACGGATCGCGGCAGCCACCATCGACGAGGTCTGGACACGCCAAAAAGACATGTGCGGCAACTCAGGGTGGATTGGGCAACATATGACAGCAAAGCACACGGGAAAGATTGGAAATGATAGGTCAGGGATAACTTGCAGAAGTGCTTGACATGCCCTCCATACCGCTCCCGTGAGTACGATGAAGCTGTGATTGCGGTTTGCAGTGAGCTGCGTTGCTTCTCTCAGGGTTGTTAGGTTCTTGCTTGCGTGGCCGGCACGGCCTTGCACGCGACAAGGGTAAGTTCATCGAGCGGGACTTCATCTTCACCAGAAGGGCTGAGGGCTCTTGTAAGGATTCTCTAGGGTATTTTTGGTTTAAGGGTTCAACAAGGCGGCTCAATTCGAGCCCTCGACCTGGACGATCGTCTTGCCGCCATGGGTTTAGGCTTTCAGGGATTATGAAAGACTTCAGGTTAGCTACAGTCGGAATTCGCAGTGGCTCCCGCGATCTTTCTCGGAGTTTGAGATGGTCGTGAAAGCTCTCTGGTCTATCGTCCGGCTCGCGCATAACCGAGATTCGAACCCACCTCCTGCGGTCTTGCTCCACACTGGCGAGCTAGGTCATCGTGAGTAGCAGTTGGGCCCGAGAAGGCGGGACGCAGTACGACGGCCATATGAATGCAGTCGCGCCAGTGGGTAGCGCCTCCCCTTGTGCCGGAACATCATCTTTTCATCAACTTAGCTCACGAACCCGGAACCGTACATGCTGATGTCCAGCCAAGACACCCTGCGCCCCCAACGTCGGCGGTTCCTTTCTTGTCGAGAGAAATCGTGCTGCATGGCATCGCTACATCCCGGTCTCAGCCGTCTTCTGGTGTACCTACAGTGTAGGGCTGTTTTGGCGAGGTCACCTGAAATCTTATCAACGCAACTGATGCGAGTGCCGAGCACTGCCTTGGTAGTACGGGGAGGTCGCTGGAGCAAGCCAAGCATGGAATAAGATTATCAGTGTTCGTGCAGCAGGGCTGGCCCCGGGCCTGCGTGTCTTGCCGTGTACGAAGTAGCTGCAGGCTGTGGATCCAAATGCTTCATTCCATGTGCTGCCTCCTTGCTGAGCACGGAATGTGCCGTAGAAGGGTTCGTTGTTGAGCATCAGCCGGCCGGAGGAAGGTGTTCCCCGACGAAAACAAGTCCCGTACTTAAGCAATAGTCAATAGTCTTTTCTGAGGTTGTCTTGAACAAGGAGTGTTGGAGCCTCTGGGTTTAGGGTGTAGGCTTTAGCAGCTCCTGCAATCTTCAAAGCTTCGGCCAGAGTCGGGTCACAGCCGGCCGTTAAAAGGGCTGCTTCGAGGGGTCCTGGAAAGGATGGTATAGGGTTTAAGGTTCAGGGTTTCGTGGGTTTCGGGTTTAGGGTTCAAGAAACCGAGGCAGGGCCAGGAGGCCGGACCTCCCGGCTCTGCGTCCAGATGACACTCCATCCCGATGTGACGGGACCAATTCGAGTCTTCGATCTCTTCGACAGGACGACCTTACCGCCTCTGCAGTCGGAAATCGCTGCAGCTCCCGCAAATATTTGGGGAATTTCAGATGGTCATGAAAGCTTTCTGGTCTCTCGTCCGGCAAGGTTTTAGCCGAGATTTGAACCCACCTCCTGCGGCCTTAATCGACATCGTGAGTAGCGGTTAGATTCGAGACGGCAGGACTCAGTACGACGTCGCACCAGTGGGTAGTGCCTCCACTCGCGTCGGAACCTCATCTTTGACATCAGCTCACCTTACGAAACCTGAGCCGTAAATGCTGATGTCCAGCCAAAACACCCTGTGCCCGAAATTTCGGCAGTTCCTTCCTCGTCGAGAGATCTGTTGTTCAGGGCTATTTCGGCGAGGTCACCTGAAATCTTATCACCGAAACCGATGCAAGTGCTCTTTCGTCAAGCAGCTGCCCACTAGACGTCCTCATGTTCCAAACATGTGCGGATCCCGTCTACGAAATCTCGAGAAGTATCGCTTCTCGGAGAGGATTCAGGTTGTGGGATCAGGAGGGATTTGACACAACCTTGAAAGCCTCAAACGCTGTTTTGGCGACGTGGCGTGAGTCGACAGGGCGCACTCCTGAGTTAGAAAGGTGCAAGCCCACCGGGTAGCGCCTCCAGTGGCGCCATTACAGCATCTTTGTCATCAGCTCAGTTCACGAACCCAGCGCCGTTAATGTTGACTTCCTGCAAAATATTCCAGCCTCCGAAACGTAGGAGATTACTTCATCGTTGCCTCCACGGTATTGGTACACCTCGGCCTCAGCTTTCTGGGAACCACCTACGGTGTAGTGCCTCTTTGCCGAGGTGGCATCAGCCTGAAAGACGCGCTCCTGAGCTCTTATCACCAAAACGGATGCAAATGCTCTTTCGTCACGCAACTGCTTGCCAGGTTTGCGTACCTGATGGTCCAAGCATACTTGAAGCCCATGTAGGCAGTCCCGATTTTCTTGTCCCGTATAGGCTTCCTTCAACTAAAGGGAGGTACAGCTCCGTTGTTGTGAGGCTTGGGGGGAACGTGCACCGACATTTGTGCACAGTCTCGATAAGTATCGGTTCTCGGAGAGGGTTCTTGCACCTTCCGAGGACCCTGCAGCTTGCCGATGCAGGTTGACGGGAAGATGCTAGGGCCGCTGGGATGTAGGCTTTGGCAGCGCCGCAATGCTCAAAGCAATATCATGGTCATGGCTTCCATAGGACTATAGGGTCTGCGCGTAGGGTTCAAAAGGCTACGAAGGCCAGGAGGTAGGACCCACCAGCTCCGACTCCAGCCGCCGTGACTGCTCGACTCAATTCGCGTCATCGACCTGGTTCATCGTATCGCCGCCATTATAGGGAGTATTATGAAGGAGACCCCTTAAAGGGTATCCCCAAGGGTCCCCCTAATCCTAACTCCCACATTCTGAAAGACTTCAGGGTCTGGAGGGTTTTCGGCTACAGGAGGTATACTCGGAGTGCCACCACGGAGGCTTTTCAGTGCGTTGACGCTGCGCAGGTCTCCGTACTACGTACGGGAAGGTGCTGTGGAGAGGGCACGGAGCAACGCCCAGCAAGGCAGACAACAACACCGGTTTCACGTCGTTCTGATGGAAAGACTCGGCTCGAGTTCTTTGCAGTTTTTGGATAGTGTCGCCAAGCCGAAATCGCCAAGCATGGTACTGGGAAAGCACTCCGAGAAGGTCTCTGGGCCTGGGCTAGGAAGAGTCCTAGAAGGCTGAGTCTCTGAGTGCCCTGCGACCGCCCTCCGAAGAAAATCAGGTCCTCGACTCGGCAATCCGAAGGCAGCTGAGATCCTCTCAAGCTCTGGGCGATTCTTTCGGCTCTGAAGCTGCTCTCCTCTTGGCTTCGGAGCACCCGGACAGGATGCGCGAAGTTCAAGGATGCGAGCAGAAGAGCCAGCCAAAACCAAGCAGCGCTCTTCAGCACAACTTGCAATATTGCCCAAAGCTGTAGCGCCCAACGCAAGCAAAGGGGTAGAGCTGGGCCAGGCGGTGGTCAGACATCGAAATAAGACAGGATTGACCTCAAGGTTTCTTGTCCGGTTTTTTCACAGAAGCAGATCTGCCAGCGAATGTTACAGCTGTACTACGGTATAGCCGTCGCCACAAAAGGAGCCAACGACCCGATCAAGCTCATAGCGTCCGGCTGCGGGCTAGCACGCGAAGCTCATCGTGCCTGCTCCGCAGTCGCTTGTGCCGACCGCATTGCCGCTCACTACACCCTCACATGGCATGCGGTCAGCAGCAGTGAAGCAGAACGCAAAGGCCGGGGTGGAAGCGCCTCTGATCACGAAGTCCTGTGAACAGTCTTGATTTCGGTGCCCGGCCAAGGGGCTGTGCCTGCACAGCCTAAACCCGCTGCCCACGGCGAATCTACGGTGATTCGCCCGCAGCCCAGGACCATCTGGAGTGAGGCATCTTCTGTCTCGACGTCGGCCAAGGTACACTTTGCAGATCACAGACAAAGGCTTTCACCACACAGATCCTGCGAAGCAGCTGACGTCGGGGGGCACGAGCTTCGCGGGATTTTTCTTGGGTAGCTTCGGGAGGCACGTGCATTGTGGGATGTTTGCTTGGATCCGATTCCTGACCACTGAGCAGCATGATGGGCCGGTGAGCATGAGTGCATGGCTGGAGTCGGCTGGAGTCCTAACGAGATCAAGGCAGACCCTGCGGCTTCCTGCACCTGATTGTGCCCGCTGACCGGAGACATGCGGCCGTTGATGCCGTATCTGTATCTTCCAATGCAGGTGCCGGGCCATCTTGAAATTATCTACGATGGTAGCTCGCGACTTCATGGGATTGTGCTAAAATCGCCGGCAAATGCTAGAGAGGGAGACTCCAGCCACCTCCCAACTGATGTGCCCTGTGTCCGTGCGTTTGGGTCAAGCGTGCTCATACTGCACATATTTGATAAGGATCCTACTAATTATTTAGGGTACTCTCTCAGGGTCCCTTGTTTTCGGAAATCCCCATTTGATGGGCGGCTGTTGCCCAACGCGCGAGAAAGAGCTCGCGAAGGGCGACTCAGTACTAGCAACCGAGCACATCGCTACATCATCAGCCAGACCATCCTCTCGTGTCCGGATGGGTTCAGTCAACGGTCAACATGTATGGGTTTTGCCCAAGACAGCAGATCTACCCCAATCTTGTATCACAGGATCGGTGGTAGTATTGAGGATGATTCTCTGCACGGCAAGGGCTGTGGGGGTCTTTGGGTTGAGCACTGTTGCAGTTAACTCAAGGTTGGAAGACACATTCTTCTGCAAGCTGCTGATGCTGCTGATTCAGTGCTGATCGCTTTGACCTTTGTGGCCACTGGGTGTCAACTTGCAAGGCTTGATCTATCGTTAATGCCGTTGATCCTCCCGACCTCGTTTCAGATGGGGTGCAGCCCCTGCTTACAGAGGCGGGCGCGATAGCAGCATCGCAGCGGCGTAGGCAACCAGGCGCCGTGCTCGAGGGAAGTCGCCCAAGTCGGGGCGGCTGCTCCGAAAACGAAGATTACGCCGGTGCGAAAAGCCTGGCAACACCAAGTCCATGGCTGTCTGCATATACCGAGCTCCTGCACGGCCAGAGAGGGGCAGCCCGATACCAGCTGCACTTCCAGCCCCGAACTGCACGAAGCCTGGAGCGTTCCGTGCAGCGGCAGAGCGGCTGTCGAAGGTGAGTCGGTGGCCTCGTTTAAGGACATCCCTGGCATCGATGCTGAGGCCATGAGGGATTTGCAGTGTCAGGTTCAGCTAGGCTGCAGAGGTAGTTTCGCATGCGCATCTCTCAAACCTCCAATCTCAAGAAAAGTACCGGTTTTGCTGTGACTGGGACGATCGAGCCTTTTCCCGTCGGAAAGTCGAACACTCTCTTCATGATCGATTGTGGTTGCTGTGGGTCGAGCTCTGGAGGCGTGCTTGCAAGAATCTGGGAGCGGAAGCTGATAGACACTTGGCACTGCGAGTTGTGCAGGAATGCCATGTGTTCCCCAGAGGCTCAACCTTGAGGAATCTTCCTTAAACTATAGTAGGGCCAAATAGTGGGGATCCCTACCACAAGACCCTTAATCAAGGAATGTTGGATCCCATGCGTCTGTGGCATTTCAGGCAGGGTGCCTAAACGACTCCTCTGAACTTAGCTTTATGAGGGACTCTGAGCTTCGACTACACAGACCCTGAACCACTGCAAAGCGCCAAAACCCCAAAGGCCCTAAACCTAAACCCTTGTGGATGCCTCACAGGAGCCCTGAAAGGAGCCGTTACAGGAGCCGGGGCTTTCCAAACCCTGCAGAAGCCTCAAGAATGGAATGAAAGGTCCCCCGGCCGCCGGGTTCGCTTCAAAGTTAGAGCTTCTTGTGAAGTCTCCCGTCAGGTTTAGGCTTGGGGGTTTAGGGCTTGCTGACTTCTGGAACTAGGGTTTACAGAGTTTGGAGTTTGGGTCTAGAGACCCGCAGTGTTCCGCTCCGCCGCAGGAACGGTTTGGGCAGAAGTAGGGCCTGAGGTTCAACTGCTCAGTCCGTCTGGCAAACTGAAGGGTATCGGCTTTTGTGCTTGCGACAGTTCTCGGTTGCTCAGTAGCGAATAAGGACATCCCGTGTGCTTGGTTGTGTCCGCCATCATACCTGCGCTTGTCAGCTGTTACGCCTGCATGGAGTCTTGCGTCGAAGAGGACTGCCTTCCAGAGCCTCGTTTGACAAAGCAGTTGGAGGAAATCGAAAGCAGCGTCTTTGCACTTCGACGCTACCATCCTGGTGGTGCCAGGCTCAGCCATTTCGAAAGAGAGGGCAGGATTGACCTTGGAATGATTTCCGTGACCGGTTCCAGGAGGCAGAAACAGATCTCTCCGCGAGTGCTGCAGCTGTACTCGTACATCCAACGCATGCGCAATCAGTTCCTCATTCCGGCAGGCAGCACCAGACTGAGCCAACAACCTGATCAAGCTGTTGTCCTCGTGCCGGGCTTCGGGCCAGCAAGCGAAATTCACTGTGGATTCACTGCACATTCCTGCACCGCCACCGCTCACTACGATTTTGCGGGGCATCTGGCCAGCAGCACTGCATCGCAATAGAGAAGTTGGCAAACGGCCGAGCGGAACCGCCTCTCAACAGGACGACGCGGACGACGTGTAACAGTTTAGCTTTGGAAGCCTGGTGCCAAGGCTGGGGTTGGGGTTGCGTCTCCTGCCTTCTACGAGCCTACACAGCCTAGACGGCCTAAGCCGACTGCACCGGTGATTCGCCTGCAGCTAGTCGCGATATTTGCTATCTGGAATGAAGCATCTTTTGTCTTGACGTCCGCCCCGGGCCTTTGCAAATCGCACACAAAAGCTTTCACCACACAGATGCTGCAGCTGCCGCATGACCTGCCGGATCTGAAGCCAGTTGCTTCGGGAGGCGCGTGCATTGTGGGAAGTTTGCTTGGATCCGATTCCTGACCGCTGAGCAGCATGATGGGCCTGTGAGCACGAGTGCATGGCTGGAGTCGACTGGAGTCTTTTACAGAGATCAGAGCAGACCCGACGGCCTACGGCTTCCTGCACCCTGCTTCATGATGGCAGCTCAACCTGGGCACTGCCCGAAGACGTGTGGCCATTATGCCTTGCCTGCCAACGCGCGAGTACGGGGCCCTCTTGAAACTGTCTACGCAGGCAGCTGGCGACTTCATGGGATGCGGATAAAGACTTCTCCGGCACATGCTTGGGAAGGAAGCTCCAGCCAACTTCCAGCTGATGTGCCTTTTGCTCGTTCACTTGGGTGAAGCTCATGCCTGCACATGCTTGACGGACTGTTGCTCAACCCATCCCGCCTCGTCAGCTAGGGAGGATTGGATGCTGCTTTGCACGGCAAGGGCTGTGATGGTCTTGGTTTGAGCACTGTTGCAGCTGATGCAAGGTTGGAAGACATGCTCTTCTGCAGGCTGCTGATTAGGTTGGTGGCCTTTGCAGCCACTGCGTATCAACTTGAAAGGATTGATCGCCCCTCAATGTCCAGGTCTCCGGCCAGAAATTGGTAGCATGCATCGGGTTGTGTTTCACCCCGGCCCCTGCAGAAAGTCACCAAGCGCAGCAAGCCTGATTGCTCATTTGTCCGTTTCAGCCACAACTCGAGCGCGACAGCAGCCCATGAAGCGGTGCAGGTTACCGTAGGCCATGATCTGTGGAAGGTCAGTTTTCCTTTGACCATCATCCACAGCAGTGGTAGCATCAAGGCGTCCGGTTTACAGACGAAGTTTCTGGCCGTACGAAATGCCCGGACGCACCTGGCACATGTATCGCACCAGACAGGTGCAGGGCCGATTTACATACATCTGGCTGCGTCAGGTGATGCGTCCCGTGCTCAGCTCTGAGCAAGATAGAAGGCGCGGTCCACGATCATAGCTGGACGCCAGCGCCGCTTCGCACAGCCCTCAACTTCAGGAAGCTCCATCGCAGCGTCGCAACCCCGCGTGAGAGGCTTGTGGCAACTCTGTGTGTGCCGGCGCAATCGCTTCCAAAGCTGAGTTCTTGCCGGGCTCGTCCCAAGGAATTCCCTGCCACGAGGCACGTAGTATATTGTAGTGGAAACCCTTATTCAGCAGAGGTAATCTCAGCGAGGATACCTGTCTTTCTATGTGTCGACAGGAAAGAACTCGTCGCCTGGGCTTTGCCCAAGCCTCATGACTGTTGCTCGGCTCGAGCTGCCCTCCGCACTTGGATTCTCGACTGTGGCTGCTGTGAGTCGAGGTCTGAAGCGGTGCTTGCTAAAGATCTGGGAGTTGAAAATTCTGGTAGGCATGGCCAAGCTTGAGGACCGGCGTGGTGAAGAAGCTCCGAATCCAGCAGAGAGTCTCGGTGCAACTCGCGATCTGGCTAATACCCGAGTGTTGCACGGAAAGCAGATGGAGCAAAGACACAAGTGTAGTAGTGCGACTTCATCGCGCTGAAACGAAAGTATCGGGCTGAAGCTCATCAACGACCCCCCTTATACCTCTTCAAAGCTTTAGGTGGCAAGCCTCTGTCATTCTATGTACGGTTCTACGAGAAGCGTCCGAGAGGGATCGCGAAACTCACTTCCTGTGCGTGTTCTCCGCGAGCGCATCGGCTGGCCTCCAGTGTTCGTTTCTCTTCTCCACGCCGCACATCCAAAATTCTTTGTTGGAATTGGCATGGAAACAATCCTGCTGATTCAATGAACCGAGTCTGCGGATGCTCCATACCTTCCCATGAATCAACATGTCGCTCAGCAGTTAAGATGTCTGTGCATCGACAAGCAACACCATCGTGTAACGCTGAGACTGGGCTGAGGCAGCGGTTGGTGGAATCACTTCGATCCTTCCAACACCGTTCCCTCCGAAGGTTCTTAGCCGAAAGTCGGAGAAGCACCAAGATGCACATGTCAACTCCAATTGGGATTTGCCGGAGTCCGAGATTGGGATCAAGACCCTGTGAAGGAAGGATTGCCTCGTGTTCTGTTTCTGTTGCGAGATCCTAACCTGAAAACGGCAAAGGTCCTGCCAAGGCTACCTGCGAGAACTGCGCATCTTCACAGTCCAGCGAGCCGTCGTAGGTTGAAAAGAACATCCATCAGTAAGCTCCTGGTGCGCCGTTTTAGAAGCGCTTTTCCCTACCGTGCGCCGTGAGCCACAATGAGCTCTACGTGAACGCCATCGAAGAGCCTGGCTTCCGCTCTTCCGACTCTGAGCGGGGAGCCAGTCTCTGGAAGGCCGAAGGCCAGGGTTTAGGGTTTAGGGCCTTAGGCCTTAGGGCTTAGCAGGTTGTTGTCGAAGGCATAGTCGAAGTGTCTAGGGTTTCTGTCTGTCTTCGATTGCACTCTGCAAAGACGAAGGTTTCGAGAAGGTGAGCTTCCGGCAAGGCGCTGGTGTGGGCATCTTGGGCAGTCCAAGGTGCTTCAGTGCTTGGGGGAAGGAGTAGCAAAAGGACCGCCATAGTGGGCGCGGGCGGGGGGGCAGCGATACTGTGGAGCGGGACACATCAAGGACCGCATGGCCTCGAGTTCCCTCGTCCGTCTGCTGGATCCGACCGAAGCCACATTTTGGCCCGCTTAGAGTCCGCCCTCTCTGAATCTCTACCCCCTCGGATAGGCTTGGAGAGGCCGTTTCCTGCCAATTCAATTGAGCAGATGTCGCGGCCCTCGGTGGCAGAAGCGGGATATTCCACAGGCAAGTGTCCATGAGCATTTCCCTGAAGAGCGTGCCGTGCTCAGCATTGGATCGCCTTGCGGTGACCAGGAGCCTTCAGCTGACCTGTCCCGGCCGAATGCGGTTGCCATGGAACAGCGATGGGGAGCTCCTTTTGACAGTCCGTCTTCGATGCCGACATCAGCACCAACTGCAAACACAGGGGCCTAAGCAAAGTGTCCTGCAAGCAGAGAGACAGACAGTTAAATGGGATGTTCGCCTGCTACGCAACACCTGTACCCCTTGAAGTTTGTCTTGTGTCACGGTAGGGACGAGGGCAGTGCTGTGGTTAAAGTGGAGGAGCTGGCCGCAGCCTAGTCACCTAGTCGGACGTCGGTCCGTTTTAAGCGGCTGCTTCTTGAAGGCTCCTGATCATCCGGAGCCCTGACTTCCGTGTAGCTTGTAGCGACGATTCCTCCCTCCACTTTGGCAGGGCTCCACTCTGGCAGACACCGTCTCCGTGGAGATCGATCCGTCATGTTCGGTCAAGACTGGGAGTGGGACGTGATGCTTGTATTTGGGCTGCAGATGCTCCTGGCTCTGAGTGCGTGTTGTACCGACATCAGCGGCCACCTGTGCTGGTCAAGGGTTGTAGCCTCGCAGCCCGTCGTCGAAGTCTTGGGGTTCTGCTCCGAATTTTCGTTTCAGACGACCTGGCAAAGCCGTTCTGCCTGGGACGAGCTTGCTCGACTGCTGGCTTGGGAAAATGCTCCGCAGAGGTCTTCTTCGGTCTTCAGGGTCCATGCATGAAACGAGATGACAGGCCTGAAGCGAAATTGAGGGGGCTGATGCCTGGAAGCCGAGTGCATTGCGAGCCACGTACACCCGAGCGGCCGTTCTCATCGCTTGTTGTTCAACGTGTTTCAGCTTTGCTGGTGCCCTTAGCCCTCCCGAAGCTTGAATTGACTTTCGAAACCCTCGACCCCACGGTTTCAAGAAATCTGGAGCTCCATGCGTCCACAAAATCGTGCCGACGAGCTCTCTGCAGGTTATCTTGTCGCAGAGATGCCGATATTGCAGATGAGAACGTTTCGACGTTGTGCATCACCACTTCTAAGTGAAACACTTTGGCACGTCTGAGTATAGCTTACCAGAATTCTGCAGATTGGCAAGAATGAGAGTCAATGGGAGACACCTGAGACTCTAAATGAGAAAGCAAGGTCAAAATATGGAAGGTCGAGCATGAGGTTCAGTGGAAGAAAAAACTGCAACAGGAAGAGCATGGAAATTTGAATCAGAAGAAGAAAGCGAGACCAACGTTCGAGAAAGATCAAAATCGAAGAGAAATGGGTGTGCAGTTGGAAACCAAACAGCCTCCAAATCGAAAGGTGACACCTCTGCAGATTCGTTTCGAGATTCCAAACAGATGAGACAGATGTTTTCCTTCACGGATCTTGACGTCGTGCACAGTACTTATGTTGGAACGACATTCTCTCCAGAGCCCAAAAGGAAAAGATCGCAACGTGCATCTTCGCCGCCCCATCGATGTACACGGAAGTTCCAGTAGTGATTTTTTGCAAAACCACGAACTGGAGTGGATACTCCCAGTCCCACTACTTTGACAAGACCCTGGAAATTTCGAGATTTCTAGGCCTGTCGCAAAAAGTTGTTTAGTTGTAGCAGCACAAAAAACCAAGCCATGCACAAGAGCCAAACACACACATAAGAGAATACACTCCGACCATAAATCAAGTGTACAGCGTGCAGACACGCACAGCGGCCATAGCCGCCATAGCGGCCAGAGTGGTTTGCATTTCCGATAAGGGGTGCGATGCAACATGCGGTATGATTGACGTGTTCGCGGAAGTCTTGTTGTCACTGTGCATCGGCTCGAGCTGCTTCAGCCCATGGACAGCGGGCGTTGCAAAATTTCAGAGGAGCTTTGGCTTAGTGCTTGTCGCTTCTTCATCACATAATAACCCGGACCAATAATGACAAACAACAACAAAGATCACTAACAGCAACAAAGGTAACAATGCTAATGACAACGCTACTAATAGCACAAAGATCGCCAAACATGACAAAATCAGTGAGACCACCAATAACAGTAGTAGCAATAATTGCAATAGCAGCAATATAACTGCAATAACAAGCACAGGAGCGACAATGACAATAATAATAACATTAGTCACAACAATACAATATTAACACTGTTACCAATGACAGCAAGAACGGCAGTCATAACAATAATGACAGTTGTATCAGTTATAACATCACTAAAAAGAACAGAATGTCAATCACAACCAAAATATGACTAATAGCAGTTGCAACGAAATGACACTACTGATATCCAAAAACAAGAGCACCACGAGTCACAATAACAAAACTCAAGCTAGTCCCAAAAAGAACACCAAAAAGAGTACTCTCAATGATCACACTGATGCCAATAGCAGCGATAGCAAAGTCGCAGGATGAACGGCATCAGCTTCGCGGAGTTCGAAAGCTCCAGTTTCGACAACTTGTACAGCGCGATGCCCTGCCTCCTGTAGTGTTATTGGTACTATCGCTATCATTGTCTTGTTATTCTTTGAAATTGTTGTTGTTGTGTTCAAGTTTCGGAGCTGCGCTTGAGGCAATGGGTTTGCAAATGCCAAGCATCTGGACGAGGCATGGCTCGAGTTTGCGGAAGTGCACAGTTTTTGATTTTACTACTTTACGGCTTTAGCATGGGTACGATGAGATTGCAACATTCTGCCGTGTTCACTTCAGGTTGGCAAGCAGCTCGCGAGGGTAAAACCAGGCCGGAGACGGACATTATGGTCAGGCGTCTGGCGTTCCCAGCCTCCCCCCCCCCCACCCCCCCGCAAATTTATGGTCTGGTCCTGGTAGGGGCCGGGGGGGGTCGGGTGCGGAGAGGGGTCGGGGCCGTTGGAGCCGCAGCTGGAGGGACCGCCAAAGGTCACAGACAAGGCCAGGATGGCACCCAAGCCCTACGCAAGCCATGAACCCTATAACCTAGCGCAGTAGCACGTGTTCCCGTGTTTGTTAACCTGAACCTTGCTTTAAGCCCTACACCCAACCCTAAACCCCGCCTAAATGCAGCTCTAAGCCTAAAGCAGAACATCAACCGTCAACCCTAACAAGCCTACACCCCAAAGCCTCCCTAAGTCCTTGTCGACTCGAAGCCTTATACGTTTTAACCCTAAGCCTTAATTAAACCCAAAACTCAAAAGCTTAAGCTAAACCCACAACCACCCCACAGGGGTAAGAGGGACCCCACACCCCACCCCACCGCGGGGGGGGGGGTTGTGGCATCCTGGACCATAGACCATGGAGGGGGGAGGGGGGGCCGCGGAGAGCGTGACCATGTAAAGGGCAGAATCTGCCTTGTTGCACCACGTGCACAAGCTGTTTTGAGCTTCGTATGGACGGTCATCTGGGAGGTGACTGGGCTTCCAAAGCGCTGTCGGAAGCCACGGTGTCACGTGCTCGAAAGTTTCAGGGAATGATGGTGTTAAGACTGCCTTGTGTGTGTGTGTGCTCCGGCTCCTGGTGTATGTGTCTTCACGCTAAGGCCTCGGATTCAGCCTGTCCCTGCGCAAACTGAGCAGACCCGCGTGGTTCGACCTGCCTGTTGCCGAGCATCCGTAGGCCCAGGTTGCACGAGGCGGCTTGATTTTGATGGGTGCCATGCCATGCAGGAGGTAGAGGCGTGCATGTCTAAAACCATCCGATTTTGGCCTTGTTTCAGCTTGCATGACTTCTGACGGTTGACACAACTTCTTAGGCGAAAGAGCCGGCAAGACCAAATGGATCCTCACGTGCCCTATCAGCCAGTGCCCCGGCCGGCGTTGCACATTGCTCAGTAATCTTCCCGCTGCAAGCAGTCTGCTGCTGGTCGAGGTGGTGGTGTGGTTGTTTTGAACTTGTACTCGAGAAAAGCTGAATGCAGCCGGAGTGCTCAAATCCCTGCTGTTGCCAGCTTCCCCTGCCATCTGTGGCCGACATACACGATGACCAACCCCAAGGTCTTCTTCGTCAGCAGCTCAGTCGTGTCACCTGGAGCTTGCATGTGTGGTGTGTTCCGACACTGCCAGTGAATTGCATCTACCCTGAGTTCAGGACATGACCATCGGTGGCACAGCAGCCGGCCGCATCACCATGGAGCTGAAGGCAGACGTTGCCCCAAAGACTGCGGAGAATTTCCGCGCACTGTGCACTGGTGAGAAGGGCACGGGAAAGTCTGGTAAGGCACTTCATTTCAAGGGCAGTGCCTTCCACCGTGTGATCCCGGACTTCATGTGCCAGGGCGGTGACTTCACAGCTGGCAACGGAACCGGCGGCGAGTCCATCTACGGCAGCAAGTTTCAGGATGAGAACTTTACCCTTAAGCACACCGGCCCTGGTATCTTGTCCATGGCCAACGCCGGTCCCAACACCAACGGCTCGCAGTTCTTCTTGTGCACAGTGAAGACGCAGTGGTTGGACGGCAAGCACGTGGTCTTTGGCGCCGTGACTGACGGCATGGACGTGGTGAAGAAGATCGAGGCAGTCGGATCCCAGTCCGGAAAGACCTCCAAGCCCGTCGTCATCGCCGACTGCGGGCAGCTCTAATGGCATGATGGAGAGTCGGAGCCTGCGGGCAGGCGGTCGAGATTTTGATGGGGGTCTTCACTTCCTCTTTGACCGGATTCGTTCCTAGATGACCGTGCTAAAGTATGTGACCATGAGCAGATGACTCCTGGTCTGAGGGACTCTTGATGGCATCTCCTCGCAAAGGGGTGCAAAAAGCAGCCTTCCTTCTTGTTGCTATGCGCTTTGTCACCGGGTGAGCCGGCAAGCCAACAAAGTAAGCAACGATTGAAAAGTCGAAGCTCATCTAATAGGCATACGGCAGCAGCAGAATCAAGTGCGAAAGGCTTTTGGAGACCGGACTGCTTCTTCACGTCTGCAGCCAGAGTGCTCAAATCCCTACTGTTGCCAGCTTCCCCTGCCATCTGTGGCCGACATACACGATGACCAACCCCAAGGTCTTCTTCGTCAGCAGCTCAGTCGTGTTACCTGGAGCTTGCATGTGTGGTGTGTTCCGACGCTGCCAGTGATTTGCATCTACCCTGAGTTCAGGACATGACCATCGGTGGCACAGCAGCCGGCCGCATCACCATGGAGCTGAAGGCAGACGTTGCCCCAAAGACTGCGGAGAATTTCCGCGCACTGTGCACTGGTGAGAAGGGCACGGGAAAATCTGGTAAGGCACTTCATTTCAAGGGCAGTGCCTTCCACCGTGTGATCCCGGACTTCATGTGCCAGGGCGGTGACTTCACAGCTGGCAACGGAACCGGCGGCGAGTCCATCTACGGCAGCAAGTTTCCGGATGAGAACTTTACCCTTAAGCACACCGGCCCTGGTATCCTGTCCATGGCCAACGCCGGTCCCAACACCAACGGCTCGCAGTTCTTCTTGTGCACAGTGAAGACGCAGTGGCTGGACGGCAAGCACGTGGTCTTTGGCTCCGTGACTGACGGCATGGACGTGGTGAAGAAGATCGAGGCAGTCGGATCCCAGTCCGGAAAGACCTCCAAGCCCGTCGTCATCGCCGACTGCGGGCAGCTCTAATGGCATGATGGAGAGTCGGAGCCTGCGGGCAGGCGGTCGACGTTTTGGGCAGCTCAGTCGACGTACCTTGCTGCCTGGTCGACCAGATATATCTTGACGCTTGCGAAACTTTTGTATGAGGCAAGTATGAAGCATGGATTTGATCAAAGCTTGCTGTCAAAAGTCTCCCATCTTCTCACAAAGAAGCCTGCAGGTTCATGAATTGCATCACCTTCATGTCGTCTCCAGCGCTGACACGACTGAGCACCTGTGAGGCATACTGCGCAGACAGAGATAGTCAAGCCATGTTTCGAGTTTGTTGACTTCCGCAAGGCAGCAGCATTCGGGGCTCGAGCACTTTTGGGACGCAACCGGTACTACCGCCATGGCAAAGCCAGTTGTGTTTTTCGTGCCGCCCTTACGGTCAAATCAGATATCTCAGCTAGGGGAGCATCCTTGTATGTGTCTATGCAGTTTGAGGGTTCTAGGGCTGGCAAATGCAGTCACACGTCTGCATCGAATAAGCGCACTGCACAGCACGTTGTCAGGATATGTCCATCGGTGGCACAGCAGCCGGCCGCATCACCATGGAGCTGCGTGCAGACGTTGCCCCAAAGACTGCGGAGAATTTCCGCGCACTGTGCACTGGTGAGAAGGGCACGGGAAAGTCTGGAAAGCCGCTTCATTTCAAGGGCAGTGCCTTCCACCGTGTGATCCCGGACTTCATGTGCCAGGGCGGTGACTTCACAGCTGGCAACGGAACCGGCGGCGAGTCCATCTACGGCAGCAAGTTTGCGGATGAGAACTTTACCCTGAAGCACAGCGGCCCTGGTATCTTGTCCATGGCCAACGCCGGTCCCAACACCAACGGCTCGCAGTTCTTCTTGTGCACAGTGAAGACGCAGTGGTTGGACGGCAAGCACGTGGTCTTTGGCGCCGTGACTGACGGCATGGACGTCGTGAAGAAGATCGAGGCAGTCGGATCCCAATCCGGAAAGACCTCCAAGCCCGTCGTCATCGCCGACTGCGGACAGTTGGCATAGGAAGTTTTGTATACAGTTTTGGTCGCCTCGGCAAGGACCGAAGTTTTGTGACCGTGCAACCTAACATCCTCTTGCACACTCGACCAGAAAAGCGAGGGGCATGTTTTTCAGGAGTTGTAGTTGATCTAGATGGGCTGTGCTTCTGATGCAAGGCTCATCAGCAGCAGCAAGTGCCACTGAATGACATGGGCGTGGTGGCCTCGGTGGGCCTCGGTGTGCCCAGAGGGGAGGTACTGTAGCATCCGTAGCTCTGCCGTGCCTTCAGGTTATGCCCGGTAGCAGAGGGGTGGATCCTGCCGCCAATGTGCCAGTCTCAGTACGACCAGATATTCAGGATATCTATCAGTTCGTCGTACTTGATTTTTGAACCGGTCCTTGCTTGGCGGAGTCTCAGAGACTGTGCAGGCAAGCCAGCAGTTCTGAGTACATGAGCTGAGTGTCTGAAACACGCACCTCTGATCTCAGACTTTACTTGACAGAAACCGAGCGTACACCTTATAGGGTTCTTCACCTTATAGGGTTCTTACACCTGCATGGTTTAGCTCTGTATTGTGGTGCCACTGTCATGTTCGTCATGATGCTGTAGGGCTGGAGAGTATGAACCCCCACTCCCAGTGGCTCTGGCACCAGGCATGGCGACCGTCACAAGAAGCGCATGCACGTGCCCAGAATGCCCCGACGAAAGCAGTGGAGGCCGTCCGAGTCGGAAAAGTGTGGCCTTGCGGCTGTGACCATGGGGGTTGAGTTTTCATTGGCCCCTTGGGAACTCTTCAATCTTTCCTGGCGTCTGAGGCTCCCCGCGTGGTGCCGAACAGTAACCAGGCAAGCGCCGTTCGGAGATTCATAATTGCGAGGTTTCCGGAGCATCGCTGTCAGGGCGCCTTCGTTGGCTGGAAGTCAAACTGAGGAAGGGGTGACCCATGTGGTAGATGCAGAACCCGGATCGGAAAGAGTATTTCTTGGGACAGCGGCAGTCTCAACTCTGCATCTACAAAGCAACTGATGCTCAACAAGTGTGAGCCTGCATGTGGTTCGTTTGATGTACAGAGTCACGTCGTGTGGTGCCGTTGTGCCGTACTAGCAAGAAGGTCTGCCTGGCTGCAAACGCTGCAAAGTACAAGTCGGCAACTGGAACGTGCAGTGCAGCTGATGTGATGTGTTGGAACCTGAGCTGCATAGTATGAATATGTATGAATCAGCTGCACTGCTACAGACACTGTACTGGTGCACCAAAGACTATGCCAAACAGCACAAAACAGGCGAGCTCTGACAGCTGAGTAGCTTCAGAGTGCGATTTGCGGCTCACGGATCCCCAGGAACCCTGAGTTTTCTGGATGCTCGAAGAGATTCATGAGCATACATCAGATCCAGTGATTTACTCAGCACTCGGCAGCCAGAGCCCTCGACGCCTCAGCCTGGACCCACCCAGCAACCCCAGTCGTGCATGACAGCTGACAGCTATTGACATAGTCGGACAAGTTGGACATTCATGCATCGGCTTGCAACATTCTGGAAGTGCGCCCCGACAGGCGCAGAACAGTGGTTGACGTGTCCTGCTGTCCTGTAGACCAGAGCCAAGCCCGCAAAGAGGAATCGAATCTGAGCTGCGACCATGGGTGTGGGCCTTGACTTTTCGCTTTGAATGTGAAGGGTGCCTCAGCAGTGCCATCATAAAATCCCTGATGCCTTGAGAGATGTGACCGCAAGTGCCGAGGCAAGAACCAGCACAGCAAGGACATGCTCCACCTGCGGCCTGGGCCTTCTTTTGGTAGGTCCCGATTCTGTTGTCTCACCACGGACATGCAGGCCTACAGAGTGGGCGCAGGATGGAAGGGGTTTCAAGGCCGGCATGCCGCACGACCACAAGCTTCAGAAATTAGCGAGTGCACATGCGAGGCAACAAAATGGACTCCATTTTCAAAACTGCCTCTTAACTGTCGCAGCCTTACTGTGGACCAGCTTGTTGGACCAAGGCTTTCTGAAAAAACGACAGATGCCTGAGGCTGCTCTTTGTCCTTGCAGCCGTTCGACAAACCAGCTGGGACCTCTCTACTGAGACATCAACCTGGCTGCGGCAGAGCCTTTCACAACCAGGTCGCAACCCGGGACGGGTCGGTCTTTGAGATCACCTACATCCTGAAGTGACCCGATCGGTTGTGCTTCTTGATAAGTCCACGATGTTCGGTGCATGGTCCAGCTCCATCTTGCTCGAGTCAAACCTGGCAAAGGTACATCAAGCGATATGGCAAGCATCCGGTGCATGGTGGCAAGCTAGAAGTGAAAGAGCTCATACCACTGCCGGGGTCTTGGTACGCGAAAGTGTCCGGCACTCTTGTGGCAGTATCTGTTCCCTTCATGCCCCGCCCACCCTTCAATTTCTTATCACATCTCGAGTACCACACGATATTTCTCGAGAAGCGCACTGGTCGCAAATCTGCTGCCAACACGAATCGGCTCCCAGCACCCAGCCAGAACATTGTATCTGGAGTCTTACATTGGTCGCGCAGGTCCACTTTCCAGAATCGTCAGTAGCACCGTAACACCCTTGTCAAACCACTACGCCGTCGATTAACGCAAGTTCCATGCTAGCAGCACGAGAACCACTCTGGTTCTTCGGTTGTGTCTACTCCGAGTCTACTGCCAGCTGGGTTGAAGTTCTGGCCGCAACTCTATGAAGCTTTAAGGCTTGTCTTTCTAGCTCAGCTGCAATGGGATTTGAAAAGTTAATATCAGCCAGGCACTTTCACAAGAACGCACAGGGCAATCTCCATTGCCCGGTTACCTTCAAGGTGTGGGCCGCTTCTTTTTCCATGGATTCCAGGGTTGCCCATTGGATAGCACAGGTGTTGGGCAACAACACTCCGGTGTGCGCGAACGTCAAGCTCGGAGCAGAGTTATTGAACACCAGCTCTTTCGGGAAGAGCTCCTACTTGTGGGGCTCGAAAGCCCCCGACTCGGGGTGTTGTCCTTTTACTCCCTTAGGTCCGGGCATGTCTACTGCTTGGAAGCGGTGCTGGAGCTCAACAAGAAGAACAAGAACTGGCCGGGGCCATACGGTGCATGTCATTCCGTGCCACGATGCGTGATGTGACCATCAGCCAGAAGCGTCACAGGAAGGACCTGATGACTTCGCAGCCCTTCACGTGGGCGGACATCGCGCCGTCCCCGGCAGCGATTTGTGTAGAGGGCTGGTAGGAAATTCCTGCTATGACGCGCCAAAGCTCAGATAATGCTTCAAGATCCCGACAAGATTGAGGCTGCATGGTCGGAAGCTTGTGAAGTCTAAAGAAGGATGACAGCCTTCGCAGGGACGCGAAGTGTCCAAGTTCTACTTCATCGTGATGGGACAGCAGGCATGTGCCTTGCCGAGCCGAGAAGCAAGTCGGCAAGCCCAAGTTTCAGCAAAGCGCAGGATGAGGTGGTCCGTGAGATCACCAACCCTGAGAGCAAAGTGCTTCGGTCGAATATTCTGCTCCGCGGTCAAGAAGAGACCCGAACAATGTGTCAAGGCATCTTTGCAAACGGACGACAAGATCCGTCCAAATGCGGTCGCCAGCCTAGCACAATGGCACAATGGTATGACAAGTGATGTAATTTTTTGCGGCGCTGGCACGAAGAGACGGAGGCTGTCGCGCGGATCTTCGAGGAGAAGGAACGACTAGCCGAAAAGAAGGCGCAGGAGGTGCTGCCGCAATTCCCAGTGTAACCGAAACAAGTCCGAGCATCTCGGTGCTACCAGGAGGCCGCGAAGGAAGCAGCCGATCCGGAAGCAGCTGCTGCTGCCGGGACCTTATCACAGCAGCCTGGTGCCTCTCGCCCAACTTCTTGTGTACTCTGCCAGGCAAAAGCTGCAGCTGCCGAGGCTAAAGCTAAAGCGCAGGAGTTGGAGGAGGCCTTTGTGATCAACTTTTGTTGGAATTTCGGGTTCGAGTTCGGTGGTGATGAGAAGTAGCGGAGATGGCATTTTCATCCTGCTTGTGCCTGTGCCTGACTCGTTGATGATGCTCTGTCTGCATGATGCGTCCGTAGCCAAATGCATCGCAAACTTCGAATTCCAACCCGCGATTGCTGCAAGCTTTCCAACAGAGGTGTCGGCTATTGGGTTCAGGAGAGAGGGGCAAACAAAGCTAGGCGGAACTTGTGCAAGCCAGCGGCTAAGCCTAAGCTATCTGCCAGCGGTTGGGAGCCTTTCCATGTGTCAGATAAACAACTTGCTCCTGCCAAGAGGAAGCCCCAGCGACATGGGTATATATATATATATATGTATATTTATATACATATATATATATATACACATAGCGAAATGTTCGCATAATATATTATGGTAGTGTATAGTAAACTGTAAAATAGGATAGTAGGTGGGCGATGTTTTCAAGGAAGTGCAGCGAACGTTTGCTCTTCTGGTGGAGGTCGGCATCAGCATTCCAGCATCTTCCTGCAAAAGGAAACCCTGAGAGTTTCAACCTTAAGCCCGAACCCAAGACATCAAATCGTGAAGCCGGAATCCGAAACTCGCTGAGACATCGATGTATGACAGCCCTTTGGCTCGAAGAGCTCTGGATCTGTCTTCGCCTGCCAAGATGCTGGTCACACCAAGCCCGAAGAAACGACTGAACGACATGACCTGCGAGGACCAACTTGAAGCCTAAACCAAACCTGAAGCCCTAAGCCCTGACGCTTTCGAAACGCCTAACTCCGAGTTCAGACGTCCCCAGCCGCAGTCTTCAATCTCGAATCATCACTGCCTACAAGCTGAATCATGCTGAGGTGTCGCGTCTCCCCACCCGGAAAACGAACGTGGGGTTTAAAAGGAAGGGAGAAAGGATTCGCGCGGGCAAGGAAGGGAGGAAGCGAAGGAACCTGTGAAGCGTCCATAACCATCGCCGTTTCTTCACTGCGAACTAGCCGACAAGCCTGAGTTGCCGTGAGGACTTGAGATCAGAGTGCAGAAAGATGGGTCGCAAGGTTGCCGGCCTGAAGTGTGAACTTCTTGACCGGTTGAAGGAGCCTTGCAACAAGAACAGCAGAGGCTGGGAGTGGCGCCACGGATCCGAGACTTCGGGCGAAACATATCTGGCTCAGGGTAACTTGATGGGATTGAGAAAGCCCTGCCAGTGTAGCTAGCTCATAGTGCGGTAGTGTCGGTTTCAGCCACCATAAATTTCCATGTTGAGCATAGTGCTAGAAAAGAAATTCACTGGTCGCATGTGCTGGCCGTGGCCCACGGGGGCCAGGCCTAACGGTCCTGGCAGACAATTGTCATCATCCTTTGGGTGGGTTTTGGGGGCGGACTGGCGCAGTGTCAAAGGCATGTCTGCCTGTGCTGCCCGGTTGGGTCCAACGGGGAGCTTTGAAAGCACACAGAGCTTGGGAGGCAATGCAGTATATCTTCTGCACAAAAAGTAAGGCGAACATCGTCTGGTGTACAAGGGCGAGTACACGAAAGGCCCGCGCAAAGGAGAAGCCAGTGTCTGGAAAGTGTTCAAGACTGGCTCCGCGCCTGGGTTCGGTTCAGCAGACTCTTCAGCACAGGAGGGCCTCAGGTTTCGGGTTTCCGACAGTTGCAGATTTTAGCCTGACTCCCGATCTGCGCTTCGAGGGGCTGGAGGGTCTACTCAGGTCTTCGAGGCTCGGTTCTTCGACGAGGACATCAACGCCTCCAGGAAGGCCGCGTCCTTGATCAAGAAGTTCAACATCCGCAACTCGGAGAAGAACGACCAGCTGCCCATGGTGCACATGAACGAGCCGGAGGTCTGGGTGGAGGAAGGATCCGGCAAGAGAGGGCTGGTCGAGCCCTTCATCGAAGGCCAGTACCAAAAGTTCAACTCCAACACCGGCTGGGCTGATCCCAATCATCCGCTGATGCAGGCCTTGAGCCACTACTCCTGGCACGTCTCCGAGGGGGAATACCTGCTGTGTGACCTCCAGGGCTGCTCTGCGGGTGGACGTTATTTGCTCACCGACCCCGTGGTCTTGTCGATGAAGCGAGAGTTCGGCGGCACCGACGGCGGCGAAGCCGCGATGAAGAACTTCTTTGCTCATCACGTTTGCGGGAGGTGCGGTGCTGCCAAGATTTCGTGCTTTTAGGGTTGCAGGGATTATGCTGGAGGGTCTAGTTATGACGGGAAGCCTGTTGTGCAATCCTGAAGATGGATGAGAGTTCAGCAGTCGCAAAGCGTGCGAATACAGTGCTAGTCACTCGCATGTTTGATTCTGTCTTTCTCCGAAACCTCCACTTCCGTTCAGGTACTGCTGCTCGGCCTGGAGCAAACCTGCACCACCAGTAGTTCGCCAGCCAGCACGTGCTGGCACTTCTTTCTTCTTCCGCTGAGCGCACAGGCGCCATGGTTTTGACGCTTTGTGGTGCCATGTCAATGTGATCGCGGCGTGCCCCGGGACATGTTGGCCCGCAGTTGCTTTAGTCGTGAGATTTTGTAGCACCTTTCCGACGGGTGCGACCCCCAGAAGGCCAAGCGAACACGGGGAAGTGTTCGTGACGATGCGAGGAAAAGCAGTTGCTGATGCAATCTTTTCTCGATTCGAAGTGTGTTGTCCTTGAGTAACCTTTCGACTGACAGGGTTTAGGGTTCCGGGTGTAGGCTTGTTAGGGTTTAGGGTTCAGGGTTTAGTCCCTGTTATAGAGCCTGATATATTCAACGCGATGCCATGCTTTGGGGATTCAAACGCGGCCCGAGTTTCGCGCACTGCCCACAGGTTTGGCATCTTGGTTCGGGGTCATATGCCCTTCAGCTGCATGCGCGATACGGGTGCCTGTAATGGACGTCGTCCGGCCGTATTTCTTTCGACAGATAGGCATAGGCAGCTTCAAGGCTTGGACGAACTCCTGTGGACTTGCGGCTTCTTTCTCGGATCTGTGCAGGCTCGACAGAAACGGAAAACCAACGAGCGTGGTGGACTCAGATTTTTCATGTCATGCAATCCAGCTGTTGCTCTTGTTGTGATGTTGTTTCGGTTCAACAGCTGTCACGACTGTGCTGCAAACAGCAGCGCGAGCAGCAAAGCCGTGAATCCGCGGATATTAGCGAATGTGTCCATGGAGCCGTGGAGAAGATCCGCCCCAACATGTCTGGGGCAATTTCAAGGACCCTTGGGGGAGCTCCGATTCAGTTTCAGAAGAGGACAGCTCAGCAGTGCGGTACGTGTTGCAGGGGTACTACGACATCCGGAATCCGGGAGGGGAAGATCCTCGCCTGCCGTGGCTCTGCCGGACCATTGATTGGAGAGGCCAGTCGTAGCAGATGCTCCTCAGATCTCCTGAGAGCAAGAGCTGTGCGGACTTTGAGATGCGCAGGCAAGCGGGTGCTAGATCTGGGCTGCAACGCTGGTCAGATCACGTGGGCTGTCGCAGCAGAGGGTGCGAAGCTTGCCCTAGGTGTGCCTTGGATGCATCAACTCGTGAAGCGAACGTACACGTTCGCACGTGTGAGTTGATTGCATGCTGCTGCCCGAGGTCGACATCGATGCCTCACTGATTGGGGAAGCGAGGCATGCGACGTCGAAGAAGCGGGCGGCCGGGAGACAACCGAATCATGGAAGGCGGGAGCGTAGTTAGCGTAGTTCCAGAGCACTAAACAACTCTCCTCAGTTGTTTTATTCAAGCTTCCAGGGTGCGATTTCGCTGTCGAGATCTTCTTCGATTGAAATTGCGGCGCAAGTACGACGTTGTATTGCTGCTGAGCACTTCCAAGTGGGTGCACTTGCAGCAACATGGCAGCAGCATATGCTTGAATATGACTTCAGCAAGTGGCAAGGAGCCCTTGGAAAGCTTTCTGATGTCTCGCGGCAGGCATGGAGACGAGGGCCTTAAGCAACTCTTCCGGCGCTGCAAGCGATGGCTCTGTCCGGGAGGAGTCCTAGTCCTCGAGCCACAGCCATGGAAAGCCTACAAAAAGGCCCCTGAGAGAGCACCCAGAGAGCACATGTCCTTGTGATCAGATTGTCTTTCAACTTTGAGGTGGCTGACGCGCACGCGGACGTTGAGAAGACCTGGGGTGAGATTCAGCTGAAACCAAGCTGCTTCGTCGACTTTCTGACGGAGGTTCGCTTTCGACTTCCTCCCGCAGCTTACTTGATTTGTTCCTTTGGCTTGAGCAGGTCTTGGGATTTGACCGGGCCTACCGGTGGGCCTTCGTCGACCACACACAGGAGTCCTTCCAAAGGACGTTGTACTTCTTTTGGAAACTCGGCGGGTACTACATGTCAGGGCGTCGAAGCCTTTAGTGTGTCCTCGTTTTTTCTTTTTGCTTGTTTTTTTCGCTTTCCTTGTTCGCTATACTTTGTCAAAGAGACATGGCTCCGTATACAGACCAGCTTGCTTGAAATTCTGCTCAGGTGTTGTTGTGTCTGGCAAACTCGTTGATGTAGATTGAAAGAAGACTCGGTTGTGAACAGAAAGATGCTGAAACCAACTTTAAGGAAGCCGGAAAGATGTGCCACAGGCAGCCCCGGCCTCGCAACCTGAAGTTCCCATGAGCCGTGCGCTTCTGCGTTTTTGGGCTTTGCCCGAGGTGCGAGCAGGCGCGTGCGCAGGCGTAGGTGGAGGCCCGGCAGGCGCCTGGCAGCGTGCGCGGGAAGCAGCGTGACCAGATCTCAGCGGCTGCAGGCAAAAAAGGAAATGCTGCCTTAGTACCCTCACCCTCACCCATTCTTGTGCCGCGCAAGCCATGCTTAAATCGTTAGCTGCTGGCCGAGCTGCAGGGCGAGTAAGGGGGTATTGTCCTCTCTCTGTCTTGAGGCTACACATCCAATGAAGCCGCAGCTTCCTTCACCTCCACTGCTGCACCTCTAAAGCACCGGCCTCAGGTTCCGCTGACCGAAGCAAGTCAGCACAGCAACTGACTGAACCTGCTCTCGAACTGGACTTCGGCTTGCCGCCTCCTGCTGTGCCGTCTTGCAGTGTGCGTATTGGCCCTACTCAGGACTTATAGCACTCCACTGACCTTAAGTTCGATGCCCTGCTACCCTCATGTAGAACTGAGGCAGAGTCTGCAAATACGGCATGTCTCACTCCCCTTGTCTTTTGTGTCCGACCGAGGTCAAAGAATGAGCTGCGCAAGCTCACGGAAGAAGAAGAGTTACAGGACACGGGCGTGACACTGCTACCATCTGCTACCACGATCCGTCGCGAGTGTGTGCAGCGTGGCTCGACAGGACATCTACGATCAGGCAGCTTGCTTTGCCTTCTTGTTGTGAAGTCCTCCAGGGTGCTTCTGGTGCAGCAGCATGCAGGTTCGCAAGAAGAAGCAAAAGGGCTACGTGCTTCCGGCTGGTTCTGTACTTCGAGGGGCCAGAACGAGGGTCTCTGCTGAGATCTCAAACCTTCCAGGTCCGAATGGTCACCTCCCACGGTTGTCTCAACTTGGAGTTGCACTGCGACATTGTCCGCGGCTCAGCGGCCTCAAGCCCTGCTTCAAACGGGAGAGAACACTCGTCGAGAAAATCCCAACTGGCTCTTCACTGCAGAAACTGGAGCCGGGGGTAATGGTCGCAATTTCTACAGCCGGAGCTCGTAGGCGAGGTTTGGCAAGGGCACCTTTGTTGACGAGCTGTTGAACTACGCCGATACAGACAAAACACTTTGCAACGCTGGGGAGCGACCATCCGCCTGCCGCTGGGCCTTCTGCCTTTAGCCTTCTGTCTGCCAGCTCTGCAGGCCCCGCGGACCTCGGACAACTTCTTGCGCCTCTGCGAGAAGAGCTACTACGACAACACGGCGGGGTCCTGTGAAGTGAGCGGACGTGCTTCCGTACGTTCGCATGGCGTCTTGCGGTTACTTGTGTGCAGATTTTCCACCGACTGATCCGGAATTTCATGCTGCAGGCCAGAGCCACAGACGCTTGGGAGTTACAAGCATTGAAAATGTCGCACGCGAGTCCGGCCTTGTAACAGGGAGGCGATCCCACTGGCACCGGCCGCGGTGGTGAGAGTGCATTCGAAGGCCCTGCGGTGTCTCGGGGTTGGTTCACCCTGCCATGATCGTGGCTTGTCATGTGAGTGCCACGAGTGACATATCACTGCACCAGGTGCTTGCTACACAAACACCTGCGGGTAAACACGGGCACTGCTACTGGTACCATCGGGCTGACCCGAAACCCCGAAACGCAAGATGTTGACGCAGCCCAGCTTGAACAGCCTCGTTCAGGCAAAAGCCACACTGCTAAACTCAACCAATCCTGGATTCCTGTACGAAACAGCAGATTTCGTACGGGCACCTGCAGATTTGCGTTGCTGGGTTCTTTTTGAGGGTGTCTCCCTTTCTTGTCTTTTTGTGAAGACTCTCCTACTGCCTCGCAACCGCATGGACATCAGGGGTGGGGCACCCAAACTAAACGTGCAGGCAGAATTCGGCTCGAGTCGCTGTGTATAGCTGTGACAGCGGTGAGGCGGCAAGGGCTTCAAAGATGAGTTCGACTCTCGACTGGTTCACCAGGGACCCGGAGCTTCTCGGCAAAAGCGATAAGGGCAATCAGGTGTTGTGTCTGTTCGTTAGACCTTGGCGAGCTTCAGGTTCTCAGCATGGCCAACAACGGCAAGAATACGAACAGGATGCTGCCCCTCGGTTTTGCCTGGTGTCCGGACCGCATTGTGACCAGGAGTCAATTCTTCGTCTCGCTCAAGTCTTGCGAACACCTGAACAACAAGCATTCGGTGCCAGGATCTGAGTAACATGCCTACAGTAGCGGCGTTGGGCGTTGGCTCCCTACAGTAGCGACTGCCCGGCGCAGGTTTGGTCGAGTGGTGGGAGGTCTGAAGCTCTTGTCGGTGGCTCAACTCCTGGAAGGCTGTGCACGGTCCAACCGGATACTTGCTCTCAGGGAGGTCTTCAACAACTGGGAGACGGATCCAAAAGACAAGCCGGTGAAAGAGATCCAGCTGGTTCGGATGGAGGCTGGGCCTTCAAGCCTCTGATCATTCAAATTCCAACTCGATTGCAAAGGTCTTCAAGAATCCCTTCAAGGAAACCGTCGAGGAGATGAACAAGCCAAAAGTTGAAAAGGCCACGAAGTGGCAGAAGTGCTTCTTTTGCCAGCAGAGAGTCTGCAGCTTCGTCCACTGGAGGTGGTTGATCCGGTGGCCACCTGGTTCAGTCCCTGCCCCAAGTGCGCGAACATCGAAGACTTCTGCAGATCAACTTTGTTGTGACAAAATCGCTGTTTTTTGCTGGGAGTAGCACGCATGCAGATTCCAGCTCCGGGTGTTTGCACCTCCATGCCGTTTGCAGCTACGTGAACCAACCACCTTGTTTGCTTCGGGTTTTCATGGGTGGCAGCATGTTTCTAAGCCCGCTCTGGATCTTGCATCCAGGCAACCGGAAAGATCCGATGCAAGGGCACAAGAACCGCAACTCCACAGAGGTGCCGGTGCCGCTCCGGTCAAGGTGTGCGTCCTCGCAAGGGATCGATTGTCTGCGAGGTGGGCAAGTACCTTGAGGAGGAGCTCCTACCGGGCGAAAAAAGGAAGAAGGACCATGTGCCGCAGCTTCCTTTCGTGCTTGGGATGGGCATCTTCAGGAAATGTGCAGGCAGGACCCCACCCCCACTACTGTCCGGAGGCTTCAGAGACCAAGTGCCTTCGTAAGTCTGGCAGCCTCCCCTCGTGGCAGGAGAGTTTCAATGGCGGTAAAGCCTCGTAGAGTTGTACCTTTACTGGGGTACCCTGGGCTCTCCCAGGTGTCGTCTAGGCCCCGGCTTGCAGCATGCAGTGCACAGGAGATGCCATCGGAAGAGTTGGAATACGCGAACATTGCACAGAAGCCGTGTCCCCAAAGAAGCCATCCTGCAAAGGCAAACGACTTCCTGTCATGAAGCAATGCCTGCAGGTCCAAGAAGGCCCGCACGGACTTCGACTTCTCCATGTGGTGATGGGCGCCCTACAGGTCCTACGTTTCACCTTCTCAAGACGAGGTTGTGCTTTGTGGCAACGTCCAACGATCGCTGTATGCGGGAGCTTTGCCGGGCTTCTCCCATCATTCAGCCTTGAGGTTTGATGCTGGTCGGGGTTCCTTTTTCGGCTCCGGTGCGTCTTGCTTCGCTTGACGTTATCTTGGCATAACTCGCCGCCCGAGAAGCTGCGGCATTGCAGTGTGTATGCTGCAGCTGTGTTTTGGGCAAAGCCCCTCCCGTTGCAAACGCGCACAGACAGGTTTTTCACAAAGCGAGTCGCCAAGTCTGACATGTAAGTGAATTCTAGCCTGAACATCCCCAGATCGTTTCCCTGTAGACCGCAGTTTTAAGCCCCTCGTCCCTTCTTTCGCAAAGTGGGCACCATGGGCTCAACAACTTCCGCCGAGTCAAGAGGGCGCCACCCCCGGCTGCCATGACCACGGCAGACGGCCGCATGTATGTTTGGGCATTGTTGCGGATCTCAGGCAGTATTCAAAGATGAACAGGCAGACGCGGCTCATCTGCAGTTTGCAGCAATTTGACCTTATCAAGCTGAGCTCGTTTGAATACGCAGCCCAGGACTTCCAGTGTCATTTGGCAGCCTCTGGACGCAAAGCGCAGCATGTCACAATTGGAGGACACCGGACTTTCGGATTTTGACACTCTTGCTGATTACTCATTGTTGCCTGAAGCAGGGCAGCATGTCCCTGCACGCCCTGCTCTTGTGGGCCGCGGCCCCACTGTGTCGACTTCGTTAAAGACATGTTCAGATGCACAAGATCTTAAATGCTTTACATGGCTACATCTACCGTTGTGTACGGGCAGGTTGGCATGCCGGTCTGCCTGGCAGTGCAGGCATCTGCGAGTCTCATCATGGTCCTATGACAGTGACACATGGCCAGAACTTGATCCCACCACTACGACCAACCTGTGCAAGTGGCTTCAGCAACTGCCCGGATCTCGTGGTGGCTCGTTTTTAACGAATGTGGTGCTCTGTGATTGAGCTTTCATCTGCTCAGGGTCATTCTTGCTGCTGCTGTTGGTGGAGGCTCATCATATCTACCAAGAGAGGTGATAGCCTCAGTGACCGCAGCCGCAAACGACGCTCTAAGAGTCCCGAAACCAGTATCCGGCTGAAGCCGTTGGTTGGGTTCAGGCAGCTGCCTAGTCAAGAGGTATGCCTTGGCCTGCTTGGCGTCAACGACAGATGCCGTGTTCACAGTCTTCAGGAAAGCTTGGACAGCTGTGCGCGATCTGATTACCCCGCCGGAGCTGTCTGTATTGAGGCCTGCAGCATGTCCAGGTTCTCCAACATGCGGTATTAGGCTACTCGAAGCCTAGCTGTGCCTTCAATATCCATCAGGCAGCTCGGAATTCTGCGGATGCGACTACGTCATGTCATCTTAGGCAAGGGGTCATGTGCTCGCAGCTTCAAGTCTGCAGACTTCGGACAACAGCGCAAGCACTATTCGTACACATCCCCCTTCTTTTTGCAGGTATCTTGGAGGATGTCGACTTGTACATGGTGCTGCTCTCAGCTCCCCTTCGCCCTTGCCATGCCAGTGCATCACGCTCATGATTGCCGTGCTGTCACCCTAGGATTTCGCTTTTCCCTTCGTCGCACGCGCAGCCGGCATGGATTCTAGCACTGTGCCTTGCAATGGGGGGGAATGAGTGGCTCCGGCTCCGCCGCAGTCGCGTGCGACCGGGATGACCCGAGCAATCCGATGACCGAGCACTGGGCCGAAGCCTGGAGACAGGCGCCCCCCAAAGGGAAAGGAGGGGAGATTCGGATGCTAAAGGTGGCGAAAGGGGCCCGCGGGGCTTGAGGGGGCTGCCTGCAGGTTCCCATCCTGGGCCACCTCTTGGCGAAGATTGTGCTCCGGGTCAGGCCCGGATGTGGAGAGTTCGGCAGATTCTTTTCGGAGCCACTGCTCATGCCGTCGCTTTCCTTACAGGCTTTCAGCCTTTCAGGACAGGTACCAAACATGCGGCATTTTGCCACCGCACATAGGTGCTTGGAATCGCCACAACGACACCCTTCTCAGAGAGCTTGTGCTAGCACCATGTTTGCCAAATTGTCCCTGCTGCTGGCGTTAAGAGCGGCTTCAGCGCAGGAGCGACGTAGGGGCAGTTTGTTGCGGCAGCTGTTCCCGAAACCTGAGCGAAACCAGGAGGAGGAGAGCGTCTTTGTGTACTTCGGTTCCGGATGTCCGGCCTCCAGCTGCTCCGAGCAGAAAGAAAGAAGGAGACTTCTCTCTTCTGTTCAGGTTTTTGGCACGTCCAGCATGCCTTCATCGAAGCGGAAGCCAACCTTTTGGGCCGCACCCTGGCCAGTCGGTTTGCGAAGCCGAAGGAAAACCACACGTCTTGCGAAAGCACGTCTGCTGCTGGCAAAGACGAGGCAACGCCTCGACCTACACGTCACTCACAGGCAGGAGCGCTTTTGCTCTCTGAAGCTCCTCTTTTTGCACGTGTTCGCGAGCAGGCTATGCCGGTGGCAACAGCGTGAATGGAGATGGCAAAGCCTGCTACAATGACTACGCTCAGCTGGGCCACACAGAGGCCATGCTGTGCTCCAAAATCTCTTCGTGCCGGCTCCTGGAGAGTTGCGCGAGTCAGGTTGTTGGCCTTACTATACCCTTGAGTGACAAGTCTGCAAATCAGACGGTCAGACTTCAATCGTTGCTCCATGGTTTTCATACTAGAGCTTTTCCATTTTGCTACAGCTCGCCGTTCCTTGCTATGCCATGGTCCATGCTACACCAGGACATGAACAGCTTCAATCTAGCTTCCCCGATGTCCGTCTAAGTTGTCCAGAGTCTACACACTGACATGAGGTGCGCGTTGATTTCTTTTAACGCCTAAGCTGATGATGGGTCTTCTTGTGTTGCTGGCAGCGGGTGTGCATCCGAGTTAGTTCTCATGTAACCGCAACACATTGGCACAAACATAGCTGCACAGGACGATCAGGCTCAGGCGTTTAGATGAAGCCCAAGCCGAAACAGTTCCAGAGGTCCGGGGTGGAGAGCTGGAAATCCCGGCAACAGAATTTTGAATCAGAACTCACCTTTCTTGCAGCACCTTGCCTCCGGGGTACAAGCCTTATTCCTCAACTTCGCGCGGTTCCGTCAACCAAGATTCCGTCAACCGCGCTTCCTTCAACCATGTTCCCCGCTTCCCTCAACTCAGATCGTGCCGATTCTTTCAACCCGCATCGCCCGCTTCCCTCAACTCCCGAGTCTGTCAACCCCCATTGCCCGCTTCCATCAACTGCTCATTCCGTCAACTCCGCCCCCCGCCCGCTTCCGTCAACACTACACTGCAATCTAAGCATTTCGCCCGCTCTTTTGCCAGTCTCGCATTGACAAATAGGGCAGACGTAAGTTAGTTTAAACATTTGTAGGTTTTATTTAGTTTAACACAGGAAAGCAAACTTTCGCAGTCTTTAGTTTAAACACAGAAAAACACATTTTCGGAGTCGCGCGTAGGCACCAGTTAGTTTAGACATGGAAAACAAACCGTTTATAGGGTTCATTTACTTGAAACACAAAAAAACAAACCTTCGGAGTCCCGGGTAGGCGCAGGTTAGTTTAGACATGGAAAACAAACCTTTTGTGGCGTTTATTTAGTTTAAACACAGAAAAACACATTTTCGACGTCCCGGGTAGGCACCGGTTAAATTAAACATGGAAAACAAACCTTTTGTAGGGGTTATTTAGCTTGAACACAGAAAAACAAACTTTCGGAGTCCCGGGTAGGCGCAGGTTGGTTTAGGCATGGAAAACAAACCTTTTGTAGGGTTTATTCAGTTTAAACACAGAAAAACAAACTTTCGGAGTCCCGGGTAGGCGCAAGCTAGTTTAGACATTGAATTCAAACCTTGAATTGGGTTTATTTAGTTTAAACACAGAAAAACCAACTTTCGGAGTCCGGAGTCCCGGGTAGGCGCAAGTTAGTTTAGACATGGAAAACAAACCCTTTATAGGTTGTATTTAGTTTAAACACAGAAAACAAACTTTCGTAGTCTTGTTTAAAGACAGAAAAATCAAACTTTCCGAGTCCCGGGTAGGCACAATTCGTATGGCTTCTTTTTCTGTGTTGGAAATTTGTGTCGTTTTCGCTTTATATCATTTTGGTTGTCTTAGCTTTTTTACCTTTCTAAAGCGATTTCGTATGGCTTCTCCGTTGTACTTCATTTACCTTTTTCTTCGCTCTTGACCCCCCTGAAGCGAGTTCGTGTAGCCTCTTCGTTCGTGTTGGAAAAGACGTTTTTGTGTACTCTTCAGCTATACAGTATTTACTTTCTTTTCTTCGCTTTTAACCCCTTGAAGCGAGTTCGTGCAGCTCTCCTTCTTATTCTTGTAGGAAAGACAAGCTCCACTTTTCTTTTCTTTTTGCCTTCCTAAAGGGATTTCGTGTGGCTTCTTCCTTGACGCTGATGAAATGTTTGTGCTTAGTTTTCGGTTGTACCTCATTTATTTTCTTCTTCGCTCTTAACCCCCCTGCAGCGATTTCGGGTAGCCTCTTCGTTCTTCAACCCCCTGAAACGATTTCGTGCGGCTCGTCTTCTTCTTGTAGGAAAGACGAGCTTCACTTTTCCTCTACCTTTCTAAAGCAATTTCGTGTGGCTTCTTCCTTCATGTTGATGAAATGTTTTGCTTTAATTTTCGGTTGTACCTCATTTGCTTTTTTCTTCGCTCTTCACGCCCCTGGAGCGATTTGGTGTGGCCTCTTCGATCGTGTTGGAAAAGACGTTCGCTTCGGACTTCCTGAAACGATTTCGTGAGGCTCTTCTTCTTTTGTAAAAAGACAAGCGCCACTTCTTTGTTTAGCTTTGTACCTTTCTGAAGCGGTTTTGTGTGGCTTCTTCCTTCATATTGATGAAATGTTGTTTATTTACTTTGTTCTTCGCTTTTAGCCCACCTAAAGCGATTTTATGTGGCCTCTTCGTTTGTGTTGGCAAAGACGTTTTTGTGTAATGTTCTGCTATACAATGTCGAATCTTGTTCGTCGCTTCTGACCCCCGGAAGCGATTTCGTGTGGCTGAATTCTTCGTGTTGGAGATAACGTTTTCAATTAGTTTTTGGTTATGCAGTATTTACTTTCTTTTCTTTGCTTGTAACTCCGTGAAACGATTTCGTGCGGCTAATCCTTGTAGGAAGGACAACCTCCACCTTCCGAGTGTGTTCATCTTCCCTCGGAGTTTGTTTGGAGTGTGTTTTTCCTTGGACCAACAAACCGTTCCCCCCAGAGTTTGTTTTCTGTAGGAAACACAAAACCCTCCCCCCAGAGTTTGTTTTTGTAGGAAAAACAAATCCTCCTCTACCCCCGCGCCGCCCAAACCACTCCCCCTAGCATCACTGAAACAAACAAACTTCTCCCATAGGAGTTTGTTTTTCACCGCTGAAACAAACTCACCTGGTCAGGGTTTGTTTGTACCCGCTGAAACAAACTCGTCGAGACGGAGTTTCAAGTTGGTTTGTTTTCCTCGCCTCCCCAACCTGGCTCTTCGTGACCCAACCAAAAGATGATCCGCAAACGTTTGTTTTCTTCCGGCGAAACAAACCCAACCCCTCCTCCCAGTGTTTGTTTCTTTTTGCGGAAAAAACAAACTCGCCTGGACCCCCCCCCTTCGGAGTTTGTTCTTCCTAGTGAAAACGAACCCCTCCCCCCAGGGTTTGTTTTCTGTAGGAAACACAAAGCCCTCCCCCAAAGTTTGTTTTTTGTAGGAAAAACAAAGCCCTCACCCCAGAGTTTGTTTTCTGTAGGAAAAAACAAACTCCCCTGCACCCCGCCTTCGGAGTTTGTTTTCCTAGTGAAAACAAAATCCTCCCCGGGGCACAAGAATCCGCGTGTTTGTGGTTGAGTAAGTCCTCGTGGCTGGGGTAGCACGCGTGTCTGTAGTTGGAGCGACTCTTTCTGTATAGGTTGAACGAAGCAGTTGTTTGGGTTGAAGGAATCATTCCCGGGGACGTGGTTGAGTGAATCTGCGTTGTTTGGGTTGAAGGAATCATTCCCGAGGACGTGGTTGAGTGAATCTGCGTTCTGAGGTTGAAGGAATCAGGTTTTGAGGTTGAAGGCATCCGCGTTGGCGGGTTGACAGAATCCGCGGGCAGTGGTTGACGGAATAATCGGCGAAAAGTTGAAGGAATCCGCGCGCGACATTGCCTCCGGCAAGAAGTGCATCGAGACGGGCATTGACTGTGCAGCCCGGGCTGCTGGATCGGACCAGCAGTCTGCAAGGAGTATGGTGCCAGTCCGTCGAGAATCAGTCATTCCGATACCGTGACGACATGGGCCAGCAAATGGGCTTGCTGAAGCCATGCTCGAAATTTCACAGTTTAGCTTCAACACAGAGACAATAATGTGTGGAAAGAGTGTATTCAGAGTTTTGTCTTCCACCCGCTGATCAAGGACCTTGTCGTAACATGCTAAAGGGCGCTATGTCTATTGTAGATGTGTATGTACAAGTGAAAATGTAATGTTGCAGTTATGTAGATATGTAGTTATGTTATGTACGTGTAGATCCACAGTCGTCGTACAGAGTTGGGCGTTTTCCGTTTGCAGTGGGGCGAACGATCGTGCACATCATGCAGCTCCATTCAGAAGCTGCCTGTGAGCTGTGCTTTGCAACTTCTCATCTCAGGCAGGCTGCCCGATTTCGGAGCAGTCTTCTGGTCATTGTTCGTGGGGAAAGACCGCGTGGATGTGATGGACATAGGCCAGTCTCTTTGGGGCGAAAGACGGTGCAATCAGCAGCGCGTCGCAAGCTGACCAGGTGCGGATTACCGTGCTGCCATTGGCGTGCCGGGTGGCATCAGCTCCTCGCTGCTCCAGACGGTGAACGCCAGCCAGGCGAGCTCGGACCTCGGCTTGGGCTTGGGGGCCTTAGCAGAGCCCTGTTGGGTCAGAGTCAGTGCCACGAAGTCGTCAAAGGTCGGGCCCAGCGCGATGGCTGGTGGTTTGAAGTCAGGGCACGCCGCAGTGTTGCGATTTTGCACCACTCACCCGGAGAGTGAGAGAGCGAGAGCATTCGGCGGAGTCGTGATTTGTCTGCTTGTTTGGATAAGCTTCGAGGCAGGCAATGGCGACGATTATGACACCTTGGGCAAGGCAAGTGCTGTCTGTGCCGAGTCTATGCCATGCTGAGCTGTCTCTGTTTGCCAGTTCCGCCATGCAATTCCCACTAAATCAGCCGAGTGCTTGTTCCAGGCCCTCGTGTGGGTCTATGATACCGCCCTGTATCCGTTCTACCAGGCGAGGGCAGCCTTTCTACCGGCGAAGGGACTAACATTGTCCCGTCATGAGAGGCTGAAGTGTACCATCAGTTTCACGACGACTTCCTGCCTGGTGGCAACTACCCGCAGGAATACAACGAGCCATGTCCTTGGTCTTCTCCAAAGTCCACCGGCTTGGAAGAGCAATCAACCTTTGACTCTGAGTCTCGTCCACGCTCTCCGTGAAGATGGCCGCCTAACTTCGACCGGCTGCCCTCGAGACCAGGCTGGAGAGCCGAGAGATGCTCGAATGTGTCTTGCCCTGGCAGCCTCACAAACTGCAATGTTGTGCTCGCAGGCTTCAGCTGTGTCTGCTGCCCACCCGGTGGTGCTGTCCATCGTCTTGCTGTTCGCTGCCCCGTCCTCGCTCTAGTTCATTGCAAATGCTGCCCTGTACTGCACACATTCCAAGGTGTACAGGCACACACAATGACTGACGTGTATGTGGAGAGTTGGCTCTGCCTTGGGATAGCGGATAGCTTACCATAGGCATGCCCAACCGAGAACTTGTAGTTCGTGGCCAAAGCATGCCAGCGCCACTGAGTCGAACCAGCGGCGCAGCATGGGCCAGCGATTTTGTTTTCGTGCTTCCAAGCACCTAAAGGGGCTCCTGTTCAGGCTTGACAGTGTACAGTCTCAGCAACACGTCGAGCCGTTTTTAGCCCTTGTTGTTTGTGACAGTGGGCTTTGCGGGGAACCTGCAAGTCTACACCGGATGGCCGTACCGGGGAACACTTGACCCCGCCGATCGTCCGTTCAGAAGTCGTTCGCGACCCGTGGTGAAAATGCTGGGCGAGTGTCCGGGCCATTACCGGGAGTTCGCTTGTTTTCTGCAGCTGGCAGGTTCTGGGGCGTGGCTTTCTTCTTCGCCGGCCTGAACGCTTGCGACCTATAATTCATGTATTATGTATCGAAGGCAACGTGTAAGTCTGATCCTTCAGTGGCTGCTGAGCCTGCGTGTTCCATGGGCAGCGTGCTGCGTTCACGGGGCACAGCGACACAGTATTCAGGCAATGCTACCAAAATGAAAAGGGACCAGTTGTAGCTTTAGTTCGGCGGCGAAGAACCGGATCAAAGTTTAGGGTTCAGACCACCGAAGGAAAAAGGTTTAAAGTAGCTTTCTTTCGGCGACTTGGTGCCCCGACGGTTTTGGGTACCTGCTTACCTCCTAGGCTACGAAAGATTGCTGGACTGATGATCTTTGGTTGCCCCTGTGGTCATGCCTGTGCATGCCCCGGCAGAGGCCAAGGACTTCAGCTAAAGCATGCAAGTTCCGACAGTCTTTTGCTCCCGAATAACAAAAGTCCCTCACACGTCAAGACATGACGGACAAACTTGGAATTGGCTTCCTTGCTGGCACTGGCCTAGCCTTTCAATCTGTAAATCCATTCAACAATGTCGCCAAGAGCACACACGACGCGAGATTGCGGTTCAGCCTTTGTCACTGCAGAACAAGCGTCGAGCGATCAGGTGACAGTTTGCGGTCTGCTCCGACTTGCCTCGATGAGCCGCGATGTGGAAGACTCAGTTCTGCAGATTTTTGCTGTCATTTTCAGCCACCGCTGGATCTAAGGCTCGTTCCAGGGAGACGGAAACAAACAGGCCGGGAACAAAACTGCATCCTAATGTGTGCTAGACTTCTGTGAAAAACCTCAGCTAGCTGAAAGCTTGTCTTGCTGAAGCTCAGCATGATGATCAAGTTCTGCATGTCTGGGAGATGTGGGGTTTTGTGGCAGTTGCATAGAAAGAGGGACACTGCATGTCCAAGAAATCCTGTTGCCGAGGTTTACAGGCGAGTTCCGCCTATCTGGTTCGATTTACTTCATGTGGGCAGCGGGCTCAGTGCATGGCCTGGGCATCATGCGCTCCAGGAAGAGGATATACAATATCTCTTGAACTCAAAACCCGTAAAGCCCGGTTCAGATAAACCGATAAACCCTATACAGCCCTCTACTGCGCCCACGACACCCGCTTTGAGCAACAGCCTACAAAAAAGACAACTTACATACAACAACACCTACCGAAAAGCAGGCTCGAGCTGCCGAGACGGCCATGATGCCCAGCGTTGCAGGGCTCTGTGAGGACTTGGCTGGTGAAGCCATGCAACCCTGTCTGTTTGGGGCTCGGGGATGAAGGAGTTTTCAGGTTTAGAGGTTTCTGGGTTTTCAGGGTTTAGGTTTGGGTTGTCTGGTTGTAGGATTTGGGTTTTTTGGGATCTTCAGGGATTAAAGCTGAGGTGGCTCATGGCTTAGGCTTAGGGATGCTCTGGGCACATAGCATTTGGGGATTGATGGTTAAGTCCTACACTTGTTGAAGCCAACGCCGCGACTTGGCTCGACAGAGATGCTGAATCAATGCATTTTTTGCGAATGCAATAATCAATAGTCGACATGTCGACATGGCACATCCAAGTACCCGATCCTACATGTCGGTGAGCTGCCTCGTCGTAGTCGCAACAGCATGAATCAGAACATCGCATCAGCAGCACGCTAACTTGAGATCGGCACGGAGACGCATCTCTACGTCATGGCGTGTAGGTGCCATGGCAGCAGTTGAGGGGCACCAGGAACAGCTGCTTGATGAAGAGCATGGTGAAGAGAAGCTTGGCAGCACGACAGGTTTTTCGGCTTGGTAATGCTCAGTCTAGTGATGCTCAGTGCTGCACTGGCCCCGCTTTTCCGCATGAAGGGATTCTGAAGACGAGGAGGAGGAGCTGAAGGCCGATGCGCCAAAGCTTTGCGAGGGGCAAAGGGGCTAAAGGAGCCTTCAACTGCTCTCGCACTCTGCTCTCGAACTCAGGGATGTCCTCATGCCGATGCTTTGTTCGGCTCGGTGGCCGATCGGAGATCACTCGTCCAAGTACTTCAGCACTTCAGCAAGGAGACACGAGGATGTAGCACTGACGTGCTGTTGCGTGAAGTGAAAGCCCCATGGCAGGACAACCTGGCAGATGAAAGCCAAGAGCTCAGACCGGGTGGTCGGGGTCAGGGGGCTTTTAGCTTCCGCACGAGGGGGGTTCTTCTGCACACGAGGGGGCTTTCAAGTGACTCGCTAGAGCAAGGTGATGCGGTCGTTGCTGCCATCCGAATGGAGGCCTTTGGCAATTTCAAATTCTAGTTGCACCCACAGCATCCGACAGACTTGGAGATGTTGTTTCAGGTGAAGCAGGTGCCAGCATTCCGACGAATCCTCAACATCGCCTTGGACCTAACACCTGCCCATTGAAGCTCGTAACGCCTTGTAACACACGGCTCCGCTGTATCAAACCGAGCTGTGCATCCGAAACGAACGTGCCTCACACTTCCGAGGTCAGCACCTGTGGGCTTTGGCTTTTGTTCCAACCGCGTGAAGACTCTGCATCAGTGCTGCTGACGAAGCGGGGTCGTTCTTCCCTCAGGTCACGGAAACATGTGCCTTTCTTGTCTCAACGAGTCCGAGCTGAGGCTTCATCTGTTGGGGCCGTGGCCAGGAAGCGCAGCCAGGCGCGATGATGCGCTCCAAGTCGCGCTCTCTTGCGCCTCTTCCGGCCCTCCTTGAGGGGCAGTGCGAGCCTACCTCGGCAATGCGAAGCCCTTAGCCGCGAGTGCAAAGCTCTTGAGTGCTTGAGCTGTTTCTCTGATATTTCGTGCTTCTGCGAGGTCCTCTGCTTCCTTGCTCTGGCTTTCGCCCTCGCCTTGACATACACTGTCAGATGGTAAGCCTACAACCTCCTGTTTGCTGACTCCATGTGGCCAGCCGAGGTTCTTGTCATCATGTTTTGGATCTGGGTTCTCCGGGTTGAAGCATCGATGGTTTCGCGTGGACTGCTGCTGATCTTCAGTCTGGGGCCCTGCTTTTCGCCGAAGCCACTTCCATGGTCCTCCTGCACGAGTTGTTGAGAATGGCGGAGGCATGCTGGTGCTGGTTCTACTTCTCAGCTATGCCTGGGCACAGCGCCCTCGAAGGGACTGCGGAACGACCTTCCGGCAACATTTTGAAGTCAAGGACAGCCTCGCATGCAACAGTGCTTCGAGTGACGTCCGGAGACTAGCGGAGATGCCTGCAGCCAGTGGCTTCTGCTGCCCAGACACTGTAGGGCGCTGCTTTTAGCATGGGCAGGAGCTTTGCGTTGGCACCTACACTCGTGTTGACGAGGCCGGGTAGCATCCGTTAGCCGTTAGTAGTTGAGGCCTGCTGTCAGCTGTGAAACCTCGCAGGGGAGGAGAATGGGACAACTCTGTGCTCGTCGACGTCTTGGGCACTTGCAACTCTGCTTCAGCCGCTCGATGCACTTGTGCTCCGGATCCTTTTGTCATTTTGGTCTCTCAACCTTTTTGTTTGGGCACGGTTGATAGTGGGACGGGTGGCAAGCTCAGGCCGTCTCTACCCAAAGCCGGAGATATTGACAGAACGGCTCCCTCCTGGTGCTCCCGGGTGCAGTGGGGTGCAACCTGTTCCAGGCCGCCTTCACAGTCTTAGAAGCACAGCCGACAGCCTTCAGCTTGCTCCCGTGCAGAACTGCCGGCGGCGCTCGCTGGCGAGAGTCGACAGGTGGGGTTTTAAGAGCCTTCTCGATGCTTCTTTACTTTAACCAGCTGACGCAGCAAGGTGCAGAAAGAGAACATTGAGCAGGCTCCGTGGCCACGTGACAGCTTGGCTGATTCGTAGTTGGATTGCCCGAGGAAGGAGGTGTGAACAACGCCTTCTTAGCCCGCCTTGCAGCGGTGCTGGCGGTGCTTTCGCTCATTGGCGCGATCTATGTTTCTCGGCTTTTCTGCCCTGGCATGCATTTCTGCACCTTCGCCGTGGCCATCCCGAGGATTACACATCTTTCTTGGACAAAGTCCGCATAGATTCGCAGCTGTGCATCAAGAAGGCCCAGAAGAACAGATTTCCACTTCCCCGAGAGCCTAGTGCTAATGCCCCCTTAATTGGGGAAGTGAGGAATATACCTGAAATCATAGCATGAAGCCCACCTACAATCTAAGGTATATTCCTGAATTAAGGGGTCTTAGACTGCTGGGTTTGAGCTCTACCCCTGGCCGTTTTAGCAAGTTCTCAGGTGCACGGTTGCAGCTGGCACGTGGACAACTCCCGCCTCTTGGGCAAAGTCAAACGTGTGGCGGGTGCGTTTCCACCTGCTGACTACACCAAAGGCCACATGTCCTTTGTTGAAAAAGCTAGGTCTTCGCGGAGTTGGTGATGACTGTTGAGCTGCAGAATTCGAAGTCAACTTTCTGTTGAGAGGCGGTTGCAACAGCAACGGCGATTATTGTGATTATTTTTTGCGTCCCACGGACCATTGCAGCGACCTCAGCGGCAGGCCTTGCCTTGTCGTTATTGTCAGTTTGCTTGTGGATCGCAATGTTTGGCTGACTCAAAGGCACCGAGAAGGGAGAGGCCTTCACAAACGATGCCACAAGCGCTCTTCACGTACGACTGGAGTGCAAAGCTTTGGATGGTTTGGCCGATTCGACAGAAAGGGTTACCTATGTCGATCCTTACGATGGCCAGGTGCATAGTGCGGGCAGACGACGAGAGCAATACATCGAACAATTTACAGCAGAAGTGGTCTGAGCAGGTGCACACCCGCTTCCTCATTAAGAAAGACCTGACGGTTTGGTCCATGCCCTTGGACCAGTCCAGCCGCTCCTGGCACAAGGCCAGGGCCGCAAGGACACCGAAATGTAACTCATCGCTCTCTAGGCCGTCGAGAAGGTGGCAAGGATCAGTTTCCAGCCGCGAGGTGTTGTTGACCGAGGGCATGCGCATTGTCCAGATTGGCGAGAAGGATTGCCCCAAGAGAGCCATCGGTGCTTCGCTCAACAGCCCTGATATCTCCGAAGGACTCCGAGGAAAACCAGCAACTGCAGCAAGGAGTCGCAGTACATCCTTTGCATCTGTCCTGTCCCAAGCACGCTCCCATGCCCTCTGCGAGTCAGCTTCGCTTTCGGCAGCACAGTCATAAAATGCTGAGGCTAGGACGATGCATTGGAGTGTATCGTGGTCACATGGATGTGGTCCTGGTGTACGTCGAGCACACATCTCCAATGCCTCAGAGTTGCACATCGCAGATTTTTTCATCGATAGACCTTTGCCTTCGTTGTTGGAGCTAGCAAAGGTTTGAAGAGGATTGCCATGAGCTACAAGAAGCTTGCAAGGCTGAGGGCCTCGGGCCTGAAACAAGCGGCTACTGGCCCCCTCTCCGGATCTTTGACCACAGTTTCTGGACGGCACCATTGCACTTCGTAGCCGAGCTGGGGGGTAGTCTAACCCAGGTTATGAGAAGACGATTTGCATCTACAAGCCGATGAAGCTGTCGTTTTGGAAGCTTGCATCGAGCATCACAGAGCCACGTGTGCAAGAAGCATCGAAGCATGTCGAAGCTTGCTGTCTGAACGTAAGGAACCGGGCCTGGTCTGTTTTGGAGCAAGGACACAGCGGTCTGACGTGTCGTGGTGCGCCCAAGCAGCGCACCCCAGCTTGACTTTGATGGATGGTAGCATTTTTTGAAAGTTCCATGAATGTGGGACCGGCAGTTTTGCTTTTGCAAGCTGTTGATTGGCAAGGGAAGTCTTTTTCCAATTCAACGCATATCATCACCGAACGGGTGGAGCAGTGCGGCCCGGCTAGATTTGCAGGATTCTGCACAGCATCTTTTCTCGCGGTTGCCCCTTTCTGCTCGCAGAATGCTGCTTGAAGGCAAAGACGCCTGCGCGAAGGACCGAGGGCTCGTAAGAAGCTGAGGGCTGTGAGCAACTTGGAGAGAGGAGCCCTGGTGCACGCACGTCTTCTATTCGGGCGAGGCCAGGCCAGCAGTTCTTCCCGGTGCGCCGTCGATTTCCTCTGCTTTCGCGCGGAGGTCCCGGCAGCCTTTCGGAGTGACATCGATCACGTGCCTGAATTCCTCGCCAAGCATCTGGGCAGGCCCCGCAGCTCCGTAGGCTCCGCAGTCCTTTGCGGTGCCGGTGACCTAGAACGGGGCACGTGCAGATCGAAGGCTCGGCAACGGAAGTCGCAGCGCGAAATACGAGTGCCTCCTCTACGAGCGCCTTGTCTGCCTTGGGCCTTGAGCTTCACGGATGTCGGGCCGCAGAGTCTTTGATATGCGGTGCACGGAGCGGAGGACGTGTCCTGTGGCCAACCTGAGCCACGTGGGTGATGTTTTCGTGCCAGCGAAGTGTGGGGAGCCCTGTGGTGAAGAAGAGGATCGCTGCATGATGGTCAGGCCGGGTACAGTCTACAGCTTGGAGCCACCGCTGCGTGGGGGTTCTGCCTGGAGGCAAGGCTACGTTCTCCGAGATGCTGATCGTGTATTGGGTGGACCAGAGGGCTGCAAGTCCACATGCATTAAGTCAACTCAGGACAGCCTGCCGAAAACTGCAGCTGCATGGTGCCATGATGAACGGACGATCGCTGCCTGCAGGATGTCGCACAATGCAATGCCTATGTGTACACCGAGCTTTCTGGAGGTAGCTGCACACTCTATGGGCCTGACGAGTTCTTGAGGACCGGCTGAGAGGGGCGTTCGGATCTGCTGTGCTGAGTCTTTCACAAGCCGAAGGACACGGCTCTGTTGCCTTTACCTGCCAGGCCTTATGTGGGCTGGCACGAGCTTGAGGTGCAATTCTCTGTGTGTTGGAAAATCTCGGTCTGACATGGTTTAATCGGAGGTCAACTACCAGGGGAATATCGGGAAGCCTACGGACCTACACTGCTGCTTGACTATTCAGGTGGTTGCATGCCTCGTGCCGACCCGACAGAGTTGTTGAGGCTATATTCGGTCAACAGATCCCTTCCATCAAGGTGCCCAGACTAGAATGCCTGTTGATAGCTTCACATGCACAGGGTCTTCCCCGCTTGTGCAAGGACGGATACGAAATCGTCAACACGCCGGTGGACCTGGCATCCTTCTCCGGCTGTCCGACATGACAACCTGCCATGGTTGCATTGAGCGAACGCTTTTCACATGGCTCAAAGAGCCATCGGCTCTCTGCATGGTCCGCACCTCAACGACGAAAGGGCGAGATATCCATCCTCATCCCCGAAAGATACTGGTAACAGATAAATAAAGCTTCGGTTGCATGTCCAGGTCCTCAGCCACCTCATCACCCTCATTGGTTTGGGATACGTGGCACAGCGTGCCCATGCCAGTGCTCCTGTGCCGCCAGACGATTTGACAAATACAGACTGACTTCAGTTGTCCGTCTGTACTTCGGCTTGGGAAGCGAAGGTTCAGCTTGGAAAAGCCGCGTGCCATGCCAGCATCAGGAAGTCTGCCGCGGCTTTTGACAAGCTGTGCTTCGTTTCTGTGGGCCGAGGTTCTCTGGCAAGCCGGTTGTGCATATGACTATCGTCCAAGATCCTGCGAACCAGGCCAGGTTCCACGAAGGCTTCGGCACGGCCCCAAAGGTTTTGTCTCCTCGCTTTGAAGACGATCTGTGCTCGAGGATGACTTCGAAGTTCGGGAAGATGCCTATCGGAAGTTCTTGTCGAAATGCTTGCGACTGAGCTTGTAGGATGCCACAAACAATCAGCGAACTGCCGCCTACGCACCTCCGTAGACGGCCAACTGCAGGCTACGAAGTTGCAGAAGCCTGCCGACGCGAGGAGGAAGGCGAGCCCGCAAAGACGAAAGAGGCTCTCCGCAAAGTCTGCGTTTATCATTCATCATCGCATTGCCTGTCGCCCCAGGTTGATTGTTGGGATGCAGTAGACATGAAGTCCGATGTCCGATCGGTTTCACGGCAGCAGAACTGCTGCAGGGCCAGTGCACCCTTCTCCTTCTTGTCATCGCGTCGCAACGCTGAGGTGGACGTTGGCTGCTACGAGCCTTGGATCGCAAAGCTGAACGCTCGCCCCCCCCCTTCGAGAAGCTCCCTGAAATGAGTTCCCAGGAGCGCTACGACTTGGCCAACAAGCGAAGAACCTGCTGCTTCGTCGACAAGGCCTCGTGTAGAAGATAGTCTTTGCAAGATGTAGCAGGGCAGAAAGCAGGGCAGAAAGCAGAAAGTACGTCATCTCCGCTCCCACTATCTCGCCTGTATTTTGTCGTACAAGCGGGGCACGCTGCAGCGTGCGAGTGCGGGTTTGCCAGGCCCTGCTGGGCATACAGCCCGATGAGAAGGTCCGCAGGGCCTGGTCTGATACTCCACGCCAGGGCATCTACAGGACGACTTTGGAATCTTGCTGGGTTCGATCCGGTGAGCTGTCGAGATGAGATGTCTGTCTCTGCAATTTCATGCTTCAGGATTCTTTTCACTTTGCTTCTCTACTACATGGCTTTGCCTCGCACTTGGCTTTTGGGGGGGGGGTTTTGAAGCCGGAACGCACCCTAGTCGTGTTTCTGTATCAGCCCCCTGTTTCGGCCGATGGCAAGGTTTTTCATCAGTTGGGTCATGCCCCGCACGTGGACAGCGTGGTGGGTAGAAGCCGGTTTTCGTCCGGTCTTCTTTGTCGTCGTGCCGCTTGCACTGGTGCCGCGGCGGTCATCGACATTTTCTGTTGTTTCGTGCAATTATTTGTGTCAGTCCACTAAGACATGTGAAGCCATGTTTCGAGGTTGTGCATCACTACATCGAGTTACGACGGGAGATTCAGTCATTATTCGTGGTTACGAGCTGGGGCCGACTCATACATGTGCCATCCTCAGATGGGAAAGATTCTATGCAGACGGAGTCGTGCGAGCTGAAATTGAAACTGCAAGTGCCCTTAGGTGACGCGACGGCCTCCGCCAGACATCTTTCCGGCTATTCTCTGCCCGGCATGGTACGGAGGGACGTCGATCCAACTGGCCGCCGAGATGAAGTGAGCTGCTGGTTGCTCCTGATGGACCGCACTGGAGTTCTGAGGATAGCTTCCAAGTTGGTGCGATCTCTCTTGCACAGCTCGACATGCCTGCACGTCCTCTTCTTGAAGATCGTCTGCATTCCGGGTTTTCGAAGGCTGGGGCCACAGTTGGACTTGGGTTCCTCCGAAGGATTGCTTGTGTTCGGAAGGCGTGGAGACGAGGCACCGTGACTGTCCGTGGCAAGTTTGGATTGCTCCAGGTTACTCGAGCCCTGGCTGCGCTTAGCTGCGCTTGGCTGCATTTTCATGTTGGCCCCACTTGAATTGTTCCATGCCCTTCTGAATCCAGGACAACATGGCGAGGCGGCGACCCTGCGGCTCTTGGCAGTCGTTGGAGTCACCCGGACCTAGCTCCCTTTCCGGACAGGCGTTGGAGATGTACGATGCCTTCGGCACATTGGCCCAAAGGTCGGCCAAAGTTCCAGGGCTTCGACCAGTGGGTGATGGTGGAGGCGACATAGCAGGTGGCGGCGGGGGTTTTGAGTTGCAGCCCGCACGCAGTTATATGTATGATGTCAGACGCAGTTTTTGGAGTCCTGATCCCGGTGCAGCACGCCTGCAGGAGTTTGCCCGCTGGAAGAAGTCTTTTGCGACGGCGAGCAGCACATCTGGGAGCATCGTTTCAACGCCTTTGGTTTCTTTGGTGATCCCTTTAACTACAGCGGCTGGGCCTGAAAGTCGCAGCAGTTCAATGTGATGACTTCGGACCGCAGTTCTTGCCGTGTCGAGGCACTCTGCTGACTTTTACGAGTGATCGCATCATCGTGACGCGCGCCCGGTGGCCGAAGGTGCGGCCTGAGCCGAAGCTTTCTCGAGATGTTTGTTCGTCAACACATCATAGAATCGCATAGAATCATAGCCTGTTCTGCTGCCTTTTAGAAGGCATTCAGCTTGATTGGCTGCTTGGTCGGGCCACGCACCTGCAGCAATCGCTGCAGCTTGCTGCAAGAGCACCTCGGGTGCCCCGATGTATGCTCTGTATTGCTCTGTGAGAAGTGAATCTGCGCCAGACCCTGAAAGACCCGAGAGGTACTCTCCTTACGTCACCCTGACCTCCGTCTGGTACGGGAGCTTGGAGTCTTACGTCACCGAGCGAGTGCGCGCCCCACCGCGGCTCGGCTTTCGGGATTCTCGGGAAGCCCGTCCCTGTCTCGTGTACAACCAGAGTGTTTTGTGAGGTTTTGGCCGGGGTTCATGAGCCCGATCATGAGTCTCTCTGCCACTTGGTGTGCAGGCTTGAGGTGCTCAGTTTCATTCTGACTCCTTTGGTTCCGACAAGGTGCTATTTCTGGAGAAGTGGATGAAGCTTTACCCTGCTGCACTGCAAGTCACACAACGCCCCTACGGCATTCCGCGGAGGGTCCGCGTGAAGGCAGGTTCCACAATTGTGCCCCGTGCTGAGCATCGTGTTGCTCATGATGCAACGCCATGTATTCAATGGGAGGCTCATGTTTGCATCATTTCCGATCCGTGGGACAAGCTGTAAGAATGGATTCCTCAATCGTCGTGCAAGCTAATGAAACACTGATTCCAAAGCCTCAAAGACAGGAGCAGTTCTTGTCAGCCGCGACGCGTCTCTAAGAAAACGAAGCGCTGAGGCTGAAAGCAATGGGCAAGGGCGGTGAGGACCCGTCTTTCCAGCGAAGCGAGGGTGTTCGATTTCAGCTCTACCAGGGCCGCAGGGATATAGTCACACATGGACACATGCATGCCCGCCTACATGCTTACATGCATGTGTACATGTAAACAGGCATGCATGGCGTAGATACTTCTGCTACATACATGGGTCGATTGTACATCGATGTATCCGAGGTAGACTCTCTCTCTCTCTCTCTTTTTCTCTCTCTCTCTCTCTCTCTCTTTCTCTCTCTCTCTCTCTCCCTCTGACTCTAGCTCATATGTGCAATTTATGCATGCGTGTGGTTTCTTACTCGATGGATGTATGCTGCAGCTCAGCAGCTGCAGGACGCGAGTCTTCGCATTGTGAGCTCCGATGATCCCTTTGCTCCGCGTGGTCAAATGGTGGTTCAAGTAAAGGATTCGAGCGCCTCGCCTTGATGTAGGGCCTGTTCTCAACCAGGGGCTCCTCCATGTTTACGTATGTAGGATCATGGGACCCCCAGCAGGGACCAAATCTAAAAGCACCACCCCATTTTCATCAGCCCGAGGCGGAAGAGTGATGGATCTGGAAGATGGCTCGATCCCTAGCGACACAACACAGAGCCCTGCTGTGTTTTTGCCAAGTGTTAATAGACACATTTAGAATCAGAAGCAACCGCTGGTTCATCGATCAGTCCATGGGTCCATTGTTTCGTTTCTTTCGCTGGCTCGCTCACTCGGTCAGTGATCGCTCACTCGCTCGTTCGCCCGCTCAATCGCTCGATCAAGTGTTCGTTCTTTCGATCGTTTGCTAGTTTTGTCGTTGGTTCGTTCGTTTGCTCGTTTTCTCGTTCGTGACTTCGTTGATTGGTTCCCATCCCGCCCGCACACACGCACACGCAATCACTGCGATCGTTCTTTCCTTGTTTCCTTTCTGGTTCATTCATTCATTTATTCACTCATACGTTCAAGTACTCCGTTGCTATACTAACACTTTTGAGGATGTATGAATGTATGTATGTATGTATGCATACAATGTATCCTGTATGCGGAGGCTTCAACATGTTAATGATGCGGTCATGTAATTACGTATGAACTCTCAGATGTATGTATGTGTACATATGCACACACGGAGAGCGGGATATACATGTTGCATTGCGTAGCGAGGTATGGACATCGTACGGTGCATCCATATGCTTTCGCAGAAACAAGGACGATGGCAGCAGGCCTCTTCCATCGAGGCAGGCGCACAGCTGCTCCTCAAAGCTGGCGATCCCGAGATGCGACCTCAGAGTGGCGAGAACTCGTGCAGCTTGAGGTTAATAGGGCTTGTGGCCGGTTGGGGTTTCGGGAATTTGTTGAGCGATCTCAGTGCTCGAGTGCATTCCAAATCTGGATCGCCAGCTGCCAAGTGGCTCAAGGTGGGACGGCTATGCTGATGAGCCCTGGTTGCACCAGATGCGTGCCTCGGATGGCAAGCTCGCGCACACGACGGAGGCATTTTGCGAACAACTGCGTCTGCTTTTGACACTTCGGTGAGGTGCCATCCTGGACCATATATCTGGCAGGAGTGCTGTTCCGGCTTTCGCCTGCTAAACCTACAAGTCGTGCGAGCCATATATGAGCCTCTGATCGCCGCACTTGTCCGCTGAGTCGGTCCGTTCTTGAGAAGGAGCCAAGCTCCACTCGAGACGTGGGAAACTTTGGAAGATCCGCCCCGTCCAGAACTTCCTGGATGTGCCTTGGTCCGAACAGTTCGCATGACAGTAGCCGTTTCTCTATGTCTTTTCGTGTGTGCAGGCATGCACGCTGCAGGCATGCACGCAAGCGTTCAACCGAATGACATACGTGCATGCTTGCAATGCATGAATGCTGGATTGCATATGAATACATGCATAGATGGACGCAGGTAGGTCAATATAGATAACAGGGTTTAGACGTATATGTTTGTCACGTAGGCATGTCTCTAAGTAACGGAAGTGAAGCATGATGCGCATGTATGTATCTGCACGTGCGTGTGTATGCAGATAAGTGTGTGTAGTATGTACGCATGTATGGTGTGCACACATGCACGCATGCATGTATGCACGATTCACTACGTGTGTCCATGAATGTTACTGACAGGGTTTTGCAGGCTTTCAGGCATTGGATGTGCGGGCTGCACGGGGGATCGCATGTACATACTGGAAGTAGGGTACGAACGATGTACAAATGTGCAGCGGGTCTTCGGAGTCATGCGCGCAACACATGCATATGGTGGTGCAGATGGTTCCGGTTTAGAAAGCCACGCCGAATGTTATGGTCTGGTTTTTCTCGAAGGAAATACCGTACATGAGGTAAAAAGTAAGAACACAAAGAAGACCAAAGGAACAACGAACTTTGCACATTACTGTACACTTGAATACGGTTAGCATGTTACACAGGTGCACCGGCCACGGGCGAACCATGATCTTGATTGAGAACCTTTCACACCAGGAGTCGTGTTGAAGTTGTGCTCATGTACTACGAGAGCACTTTGAGTTCACTTTGGGTCTATGGTCAGCCACATCCTCCTGCAAGGTAAGTATGCCTGCCTGCCTGCCCGTGTGTTTGTCTGTCCGTTTGTTCCTCCCTGCCCGCCTGCCTGGGTCTTTTAGTATGCAAGACTGTCGCGCAAAAAATGCCTACATAGTGTACATGGATTTTCACACTCAGTCAGATCCACAATGACGGTGTTCATTCCAGTTACTTTCCCGGAAAGCTGTTTGCACGGGCGGAGTCTCGTGGTGGACATGGCTGCACTAACGGCATCCCTCGGTGCTTGTGTAGATCCTGCTTCCACGCAGGCTTGGCAAGACTGGCAGCTGCTCTCTGTGGTGGTCACATGCCGCATGGTCGCAGCTGCTGCAGCTTTCCTTTTGATTTAAAGCTTTAGGAGGATCTCTGCTTGCGACCGGGGGCCTGCGAGGTTGGGCCATCGGACAGAGAAGGATGGCGAAGACGGCAGCGACTACAACTCTGATGATGACGACTTTTCATAGTTAAGTTTTAGACACAGTGTGGAGCGATTGGATCTGCTCGAGAACAGGGTGGCGAGTCCGTGAGAGGCGACTTCGATCCAAGCTCACGGTCTCGTCTTGCCCCAAAGGTTTCTCGAAGCTTTGCATGACGGCGATTTCAATGCTAGCTTGGTGAGCGTGCTGCTCCCAAAATCGCTTCAAAGTAGCCAGCGTTCGGAAAATTGACAGTTGCAGAGTTGGCGCAAGTCTAGCATGACTTTGGTGCTGCATAGCACCAGCGCAAATTTCAAAGCCACAGGAGATGGCGCTGCAAAAAAGATGGGTCTTCGACACAACGAAGCTGAGCGTGACTGCCAGAGCCACGCAGGCACAGGGACCATGTCGCTGTTGTCGAAAGCTTGAGCCGCTGCGAGCATCTTTCAGGCCCGTGAGGATTACGAGTTTGGCAAAGTGGTCAAGGGCTTGGAAATTGAAATATCCCGTGCAAAGTGCTAGCAGCGTTAGCACACATCACGTAGCCTTAGCGACGGTCTGCCCTGAGACGTCGCGTGATCTCCAACAAAGCGAGCTTCACGCGGTCCAAGAGGAGGCCGCAGCTCCACAGCCAGGCAGAACAAATTTTATGCTTTGGAGTGCGGCTTTGCCAGGAGAGAGTTCAAGAGGAAGAGGAGTCCCACATCGCCCTGGTGCTGCTTTCGAAGGCTGGCAGCTTGCACTGGGATGCTCATCTTCGGCTTCATGGGTTTGGGAGCAAAGTGGTTCGAACAGCAAGCATTCGTAGGTCTTGTGGGTGGAACGAGATGCATTGCATCAAGCCTCTAAGCATGGAGTTGAAGCTTGCTGGTCAAGATCGCGGTGCTGCAGGTGCTCGTCGGAAATGTCATGGCGTTGTGGTTGCAGGGATCGTTCGTTGACATGCGCTTAGCCGATCTGAGCGGTCTGCTAGCGATGTTGCCATTCGGACACCGCACCCAAATCCTTGTGCTGTGCTAAGGCACTCACATACCAGGACAGCTTTAATGACATGAGCCTGGCGACAGTCAAGGCAAGGTTCGCTTGGTTCAGCATGGCCGACCGATCCAACCCGAGCACATCCCCGTGCTTGTATTCACGCGGTGTCAGCTTGAGTGACTATACTGCAGTCTGATTCCACTGATCTGTTCAGCTCCTCATCAGCATGGTCATCTCTGCCGCACAAGCAGCTTTGCGGTGTTGGCGGGCGCGAGCCATAGTTCCTTCTCGGATACCTGCACGGAAGGTCACATATTGATGCTCTAAGCAGTTCATCCAGCATTCTGCACATCTCCAGGCTTCCTGTCGCCTTGGTGTTGGGGGCGCCTGGATGTCGGTGATGGTGATGTCGGAGTCCCGGTGACATTAACTGAAAGTGTCAGGGAGCTGAACATGCATGCGATATGAGTTCCGCACGAGGTCGTTTGTTTTCTGGTCCTTTCTCAAGGCCACCTCGTGCCGTCCAAAATCTCACCCATGCTGGTGCTGGTGTTGCTGCGTATCAGGTCTACTACGCAAAAGTTTGCCCGTATCATTTGCTCTGCACTTGGTTCTCTGCACTTGGTTCGTTCTGGCACTCTTCTCTGGGTAGTTCTTACTTGCAAATCAGCAAGGTGGAATCTGACCACTGGCTGCGTTGGTGGTAGTGACGAATGAGCGACTCGTAGATGATTGCATTGCCATTTCGGCGCTCGCATCATCGAGCAGTCGGTACAATCTTGTGCCACAGGAAACCATGTTTTTGTCGTTGGATCCTCTGCGAACCGTCATGGCGGTGTTGAGTCCGGTTTGTATACGGTTTCACTTGAAATTCGCAACGTGACAAGACAACGCACCTGCATTGGATTTGACTGGATTCGGATGTGTCGGGTCTTCAGCTGAGGACCCAGCAGCCCGATGCGGCCGCTTCAGGTCCCAAGCTTCCCAACCGGATCCGGTCTTTAGGAAGACGAGGAGTGTCGTGGAGAGCAGCTCTTTGCGATGTTTCGGGTTGCTCTCTGCCCGACACCTTTGGCAGAAGATGTGCCACTGCTGCTCGAAGAACGACCTGTGGCCTCTTCTGCTTCTGTTAGACTTATCGCCTCTCCGATGCTGGCGATGGAAAAACCATGGTGCCCGTGCTTTGCCCACTTCAGAGCACGTGACTTAGACTCGTTGGCCATGTTGAACCTTCTAGTGTTGAACCTATCAATGGGATGACAGCGAAGGTAACAAATGTCCAGGTGCTGGTTGCAAGCACATGCAGGCCATTTTCCCATGGTCCTGCGACCCAAAGGGGGACGGCTCCACCGAACACGAGAAAAATGTCGCCCACGCACCTGTGTCGGTCGCGGGCCAGGACATCCGGCAACGTTTGCAGCACGAAGCGCTTTGCAGATTGGAAAAGACACGCGTTTTCAGGCATTCAACAAACAAGGCCCCTCATGGATTCAACGCAGGGCAAATAATTGGTTTGCAGACTCGCCTTTCCCCAGCAGCGAAAGCTCTGGGGTCTTCAGCCGAAACAAGGTTTGGGACAAGGTTTGGGGGGTTTGTGGGGAGGGTTCCGAGGGGTTTAAGGGCCGGGCTCCGGGCGGGTTGCAGGGCAAGTTGCAGGGCAGCTTATTCGTTGTTTCGCACAACACAGGGGCCCCATTAAGAAACGGGACCCACGGGGCACTCCTTCAGAACATTACAGTAGCACAAGATTAAACCGGGGTACAAAGTGCCCCGCTGGCCAGGCCACGTAGTTCATACTTTTTGCTACTCCGCTACTCCGCAAGATGTCTTAAATGGTCGAGACTTGACTTTCTCCCGATGTTTCACCTTGACTGGTTTTTCCCAGCAGCGAGAGCTCTGGGGTCTTCAGCCGAAATAAGGTTTGGGGCAGATTGGGGCAAGGTCAGGTTCCGGAGGGGTTCCGGGGCGGTTCCGCCCGGGTTCGGACAAATGCCCGGGTGCTTGCGGGGGGTTGGGTTCTGGGGCGGCTTCCAAGGATGGTTGCAGGGACGGCTCTTCACAGAAGCTGTTGTCGAAGCAACACCAGCCGGAGAGCTTTGAGTTTTGACAGGCACCTTTCTAATGTTTTAGTTCTTCACTCTGTTTTATTATATGTCAGTGTGACGCACTGCAACTGTTATAGATCAGTGTGACATATTACAAGTAGTATAAATATCATAACATACACGGAACATCTTTGCATACATTAAACGGAAGCCTACACCTGTGGCCATGACAGTCTAGTGTTTCTGCCAGCTGGTACACTTTCCTGCCTTCTCTTCTGAACCTATCCTCTCATGTGGACCAATCGACGAACTAAGATGCAACAAGCCTACATGTGTGTCTCGTACAACCCACTGCGAGTCACCGATGAGCAAATAGTTCTTTCGAAAGAAAGCATGCCGCTTTGTTCCGGCTCAGACAGAGTGTTGCAGAACACTAGGTGGGAAGGGTGGCTTGGCAATTGATTTGGCACTTCGCGTGCCCCAACGAGTTCCTGTATGGTACTTCTGAGCTCAAGACTCCACTCATGTACTGCTGACTGGTCACGCGCTCTCGGGGCAGATCGCTTTTCTTTAAGGGTGTGCCTTGAGGTACCGGTGTGCGCCGAGGCAGCCTGCATCCTGCAAGTGTTATACATGCCTCTACATCTACATACAGATCCGTCATGGCCACATATGTGTTAATACATCGCCACATGTTGTTGTAAATATATATATATATATATATATATATATACACACATGTTTGTGTGATATTCATGCTTGTATTGCTTCCGATGTTGCTCAGTTTTGCCCGCAGGGTCGAATCGTCCTGTCCTGCGCTGCATGCGGTCCACTCTTCAAGCTGTAGCTCGCCATCGAGAGGCAGGTTGTCTGCCGGTTTTGAGTAGCTGCATTGCATGGTAGCTGCAGCAGGTGCGGATTGGCTGCCTGCAACTTTTGATTTCTTCTTACCGTGATGAGAAGGTGCTGAGACACTTCGGTCGAAGAGCTCCGAGATTTTTCGTGCGGAGCTTGTATCGGTGATAGGACTTTGAGTTTCAAAACTGGATTGCAGTTCCCGTGATAAGCCGTTTATCAACGTGAAAGCTTGTTTGCAGTTCACGGTGGCTGGTGCAGAACCTCTCAGGCACCAGCATCAGCCCTACCGCTTGGGAGGCACGTTGCAGCGGGACAAGTTGGGAAGGATTGTGATTGGGACACAGGGATGACAGCAAGACTAACGGTGGTTTCTTGCAAGCAGTAGAGGGGAGCATGTGGTTCGTGTAGACGTCCACCTTACCCCAACGGCATTGCAATGCGGCAAAGCGTAAAGTAGATTCTCATGTCTTACTAATTTCAACTTGACATCCTCGTCATTCCACTTTCTTGATCCCGGCAGCAGAGTATAGCACTCGATCAGAAAATGATCGAGACGCCATGTGGCCACTTCCTTTGTCAGCTACCCGAATACAGCCTGACAGCATGCTCTTGAATCTGAGACCTTTGGCTTGGTCCCGCACTTTTAGCCAACCGTGGTTTGGCTTTTGCTGCGAGCTACGGTAAATGGTACGCCCTACCACGGTTTCAATACCTGTAGACTGAGATTCGAAGCCCCAGTCAGCGGCCCAGCTCCAACCGGAGGTTTCACATGTCCCCTGCCAGGTTGCAGGATGTCAGATGGCATGGTTCCAAGGCGCCTAAAGTGCTCTGTGTGAGGAAATATGAGGAAGCTGTCTGGGCCGTTAAGCGAGCCTGCCATGTGTGAGAATGAGACTCTAAGAAGGTCGCCCCGCTTCAGGAGATGACTGGCGGAGAGGCGCATGCATGCTGGCACACAGGATGCCTTCTTGTTTTCTGGTGGATGCCTCCCTGCATGCAGGTGATTTTCAACATGCTCGTGGAGCATGGTGTGGACACCGTGTTTGGTTACAGTGGAGGTGCTGTTTCAAGCCACGACAGCCACCCCACACGCGGGATTCGCCGTGTTCAGGTGCAGTTCTGCCTTTGATTGACGCATTTCATGGCAAGAACATCCAGTGGATCACATCCTCCCACGAGCAGCCCGAGCCCTGCCTCGCCAGGCTGGACATCTTTTTGCGTTCTGAGCCCAGGTGCTCCGGTCACTCAGCAGCGGCTTATGCGAAGTCCACAGGCAAGTTCGGAGTGGTGCAGGCCTCAGGCAGCTGTGCACACAACTCCCCTCAGAGTGCTTCCTTGCCTCATCCAAGGCCATTGTGACCAGCGGCCCTGGATTGACGAACCTCGTGACTCCCATGCAGGCGAAGGGCATTGTAATGTACGGGGAGAAGCTTCTGAATGAAGATCGAGATAGTCATGTGCACAGAGTCGATCTCAACAACAACGGCAACTACGGGTTTCAACCGCACCGGAGAGCATTGGAACATCAAGGGGAACACCACCGGACCGGTGAGCCACCTGTTCTTCCGTTCTGCACAGGAACATTGTATGTGTGGGCACAGACCGGCTCTGCAACGTGCGAATATGTCGGTGCACGGATTGAGCAGATTGTTCTTGTGAAACAGGTGTCCCAAGCAACACAGGTGAAGCAAGAGCACCAAGTTCAAATTGTGTGAGGTGACCACACAATGTAAACACGTCTAGGAGTCTATGCGTCAGCAGACTCAGCCAAGTTGACCAAGTTCATGTTGTGAGAGGTGACCACACTATGTAAACACGTCTAGGAGTCTATGCGTCGGCACACTCAGCCAAGTTGACCAAGTTCATGTTGTGAGAGGTGACCACACTATGTAAACACGTCTATGCGTCGGCACACTCAGCCAAGTTGACCAAGTTCATGTTGTGAGAGGTGACCACACTATGTAAACACGTCTAGGAGTCTATGCGTCGGCACACTCAGCCAAGTTGACGAAATTCATGTTTTGAGAGGTGAGCACACAATGTAAACACGTCTAGGAGTCTATGCGTCGGCACACTCATCCAAGTTGACCAAGTTCATGTTGTGAGAGGTGACCCCACACTTTGTGAACACGTCTAGGAGTCTATGCGTCGGCACACTCAGCCAAGTTGACCAAGTTCATGTTGTGAGAGGTGACCACACTATGTAAACACGTCTAGGAGTCTATGCGTCGGCACACTCAGCCAAGTTGACCAAGTTCATGTTGTGAGAGGTGACCACACTATGTAAACACGTCTAGGAGTCTATGCATCGGCACACTCAGCCAAGTTGACCAAGTTCATGCTGTGAGAGGTGACCACACTATGTAAACACGTCTAGGAGTCTGTGCGTCGGCACACTCAGCCAAGTTGACCAAGTTCATGTTGTGAGAGGTGACCACACTATATAAATACGTCTAGGAGTCTATGCGTCGGCACACTCAGCCAAGTTGACCAAGTTCATGTTGTGAGAGGTGACCACACTATGTAAACACGTCTAGGAGTCTATGCGTCGGCACACTCAGCCAAGTTGACCAAGTTCATGTTGTGAGAGGTGACCACACTATGTAAACACGTCTAGGAGTCTATGCGTCGGCACACTCAGCCAAGTTGACCAAGTTCATGTTGTGAGAGGTGACCACACTATGTAAACACGTCTAGGAGTCTATGCATCGGCACACTCAGCCAAGTTGACCAAGTTCATGTTGTGAGAGGCGACCACACTATGTAAACACGTCTAGGAGTCTATGCGTCGGCACACTCAGACAAGTTGACCAAGTTCATGTTGTGAGAGGTGACCACACTATGTAAACACGTCTAGGAGTCTATGCGTCGGCACACTCAGCCAAGTTGACCAAGTTCATGTTGTGAGAGGTGACCACACTATGTAAACACGTCTAGGAGTCTATGCGTCGGCACACTCATCCAAGTTGACCAAGTTCATGTTGTGAGAGGTGACCACACAATGTAAACACGTCTAGGAGTCTATGCGTCGGCACACTCAGCCAAGTTGACCAAATTCATGTTGTGAGAGGTGACCACACTATGTAAACACGTCTAGGAGTCTATGCGTCGGCACACTCAGCCAAGTTGACCAAGTTCATGTTGTGAGACGTGACCACACTATGTAAACAACATTGAACACAGGTGACCACACTAGGTAAACACGTCTAGGAGTCTATGCGTCGGCACACTCAGCCAAGTTGACCAAGTTCATGTTGTGAGAGGTGACCACACTATGTAAACACGTCTAGGAGTCTATGCGTCGGCACACTCAGCCAAGTTGACCAAGTTCATGTTGTGAGAGGCGACCACACTATGTAAACACGTCTAGGAGTCTATGCGTCGGCACACTCAGCCAAGTTGACCAAGTTCATGTTGTGAGAGGTGACCACACTATGTAAACACGTCTAGGAGTCTATGCGTCGGCACACTCAGCCAAGTTGACCAAGTTCATGTTGTGAGAGGTGACCACACTATGTAAACACGTCTAGGAGTCTATGCGTCAGCACACTCAGCCAAGTTGACCAAGTTCATGTTGTGAGAGGTGACCACACTATGTAAACACGTCTAGGACTCTATGCGTCGGCACACTCAGCCAAGTTGACCAAGTTCATGTTGTGAGAGGCGACCACACTATGTAAACACGTCTAGGAGTCTATGCGTCGGCACACTCAGCCAAGTTGACCAATTTCATGTTGTGAGAGGTGACCACACTATGTAAACACGTCTAGGAGTCTATGCGTCAGCAGACTCAGCCAAGTTGACCAAGTTCATGTTGTGAGAGGTGACCACACTATGTAAACACGTCTAGGAGTCTATGCATCGGCACACTCAGCCAAGTTGACCAAGTTCATGTTGTGAGAGGTGACCACACTATGTAAACACGTCTAGGAGTCCATGCGTCAAGGAGTCTATGCGTCAGCACACTCAGCCAAGTTGACTGACATCGGAATTGTTGACACGCAGCTTGGGAGGATGCTCTGACGGATGGTGTTCCCATGGTCATCTTCTCTGGCCAAGTTCCTACTGGTGCAATGGGCACTGACGCTTTTCAGGACATGAAGCTTGTGGCTTTCTTCACATGCTGATGTCACCTGCTTCTTTCGCATTTTGCTTTCCAGATCCCTGTGCACTGGCAGCCATGCAGCATCTCCACAATGAGTGTGCTTTAGGACTTTAGGGAGCGAGGATGAGAGAGCAGAGAGCATGTAGCCTCCCAGAAAGCTGAAGACAATAATAAAGCAAATACTACTACTACTACTACTACTACTACTACTACTACTACTACTACTACTACTACTAGTACTACTACTACTACTATACTGCTGCTACTACTACTACTACTCCTACTACTGCTTCTACTACTACTACTACTACTACTACTACTAGTACTACTACTACTACTACTACTACTACTACTACTACTACTACTACTACTACTACTACTACTACTACTACACTACTACTAACTACAATACAAACAGCAGCAGTAATAACAACAATAATAACACAAATAGTCATACTAAAAATGTTATTATTAAGATAGTAGAATGAGCCGGTGTCCTCATGGTGCCGGGCACGGGCAGCTTCTTTGGAAGGGTCCTCCCTCTGCTGCTCCTGCCTCGGCTCACAGAGACAGGGCCTCAGTTTTGGGTTTAGGGTTTCGGGTTTGGGACTTAGGGTTTAGGGTTTAGGGGTTTAGGGTTTAGGGTTTAGGGGTTTAGGGGGATGTGACACCGCGAGATCTAGAATGCAAGAATCAAGCATGGATCGCTCGCTGATCAACTTCTTATTGTTTGCGGCGCAAAGACGACGGTTGAGGTTCTCGTGATCTGGTATTCCTTTCGTGTGAAATTCGGTGCACATCTCATGCTACCTTCGGAAATCCTTTTGCGAGCTCCGTCGCCGCTTCCTTCTAAGGACAAAGGACGGCTGGTTCGATTTCGGCCTGGATGTACCTCGCATCCGGCGGCTGCAGTTTGCACCAACCCACTCGCGCCTGCCCAGTTTCAGCCAAGATGCTGAAAGCCTGCGGAAAGAAGCCCAGGCCATGGCCAGTGGCAGACAGTGGGGTTAAAGTTGCCGGAATTGCAACGCAGGTGAAGTTCAGAACAGCAGAGGAGGTCGCTGGCCTGTCCAAGATGCAAAGTGCTCAGCTTAATTGCGACGGCTTCAGAGATCTGACGGGATAGCTTTCAAACTCACACGCTGCCAGCAAAACGGGGTTTGCAGGAGGTCCTTACTTCAACTCGACAACATGCGACAAACCGATGTTGTGCTTCAACTACTGTGATGGCCTAACATTAGGTGATGAAACTGATCTTCGAGTTGAGGGTGATCCTCGTAATGTACCTGGACCCGAATGGCCGGCACAGACTCAAGAGGACAGTCGTTGACCACGGTACATTGTACAGTACAGAAGACAGCAGCATCTCTTGACGTGAGGAGAGCAATCAGGCTCGCGGCAGACTGCGGCAGACCGCTTTGGTCTCTTGGAGCGTTCTGTTGAGGCATGGCCCACTGGCCACCAGCCTGCATCGCTTGCCGCATGGTCGGCTGTATCCTTAGCCCGAGATGGGATGAATTGCATAGAAGTCCTGCATTCTTGAGATGCCTCAAAGGTCAAGCATGGAAAGCTGTCTATGTGTTGGCAATCCAAGGCTGGTGTTGGTGTTTCATGTTCACAGTGTTTGGCATAGACGATGTCATGTCGTCGAAGGTGCTCCGAGATATGGAGCATGGTTGGCCAGGACAGTTGGCGTCCAAGACAACCTGAGACCCACCACTCTCTGTCTTGCTTTGGCTTAAGACCGCGGCGTGGGCCAGCGGCTGAGGTGCGTTGGTCTACTGCTTGTTCAAGCGACTACATTGACGACGTGCCGAAATTCCTGCTTGAACGATCCAAGGCCGGGCCTGCAGCCTTCCAAATGCCGAGACATTCTCTCATGATATCTCATGTTACCTCAATTTCACCCGTCTTTCGGCTGTGCTTTCGGGGTGCTAAAGGCTCCTGACCCCCCGGCTTCGATGCTGCAGCAATGCTGCAACAGGTTCAACGGCTCAAACCCGGATACATAACACAAGCCCAGACTTGTAGACGACATGCTCCGGTGCCTGTGATGGTAGCAGAAGTTGTGTGCGCCTTTTTCTGCTTTGCAGAGGTGCTCAGTGTGGCAGTTCAATCCTGGTCAGATGAATGGTGGCTGTTGGCAGGGCCAGGCGGCAAGCTGTAGTGTTGCCTTTGCAAAGATGCTTGGACTAGGCCGCAGCAGGCAAACAAGTCAAGGCAAAATAGGTCGAAATCACACAGAGGTTGTGCAGTCCACTGCAACATTTTGCCCCTTAGCACGTGATACACCGCGAAACAGTTGTGTCGCAAACTTGAAATCTATTTCCCCCAGTCGTCCAGCGTGCGGGCCGGGGCCATGCTGCCATGCTGCCACAGGGTCACCACTGCGAAAGCCGCAACGGGTATAACACGGTGCAGTTTTCGGGAGGGTTGTGAGCTCAGCATTTTGCGCGGGATTCTACTGCTGCTCTCTGGCAATGGCAAGAAAGCAGCCAGGCAGCGGATCCAGCACGGCAGCATTCGAGCCAAACGCCAAGCTCCGCAAAGCAATTCCAAGCGAACCATGCAGATTTTGCTGCATGACTGCTTGGCCGCATACCTTTAAACTATCTCAAGGTCATGAGGCAGATGAGTGGTATTGAAGTGCATGGTCTCCGCCCAATCGGAAAGCTGGACAGTGATGACCAGAGCACAAACATCGAAAGATGCAGGCCGCTTGCAGTCCCTGCAGAAAGTTCGTGTCCGATGTAAAGCTCCCCTCCCCTATGCCGGAGGAATGTGTGCTATTCGGACATTCTCTGTCAGTACTGGCAGTGCGCAGATGCAGAATTTTCGGTGCTCCCATCCGTCACCTTGAGTCGGCTTACGAGGTACGGGGAAGACGGATGCCGAGTCGAAGACCCCACGTGCCCGGGGCTTCAACGTGTGGTCTTGTTTGCCAGCTTCTCTGTTGCCATGCAATGCCGACAGGTACAGTTCTGTGCAATATCCTTTGACGCTCGAGGGTGGTGCCAGCAAGACCAGCGAGTACGCCAGAAGGATTCTGGCGGGCGAGTACATCCAACACCTCTGCATCTGGGCTGCTTGAGAAGCATTGACACTGAACTTACACTCTTATGCCTTGCGCGCTCGTAGTAGCAGCGAGCAACTGCAGGTCCGCCCCGAAGCCAGCCGGAGTTTCGCGCTGCTCTGCGTGCACAGCTCAGTTGCTCATGTACACCAGTTTCACCAGCAGCGATTCATGTGGCGATTCTGAGGCAAGGACCATCCAGATCCTTTGGGGGAGTATGCTGCTTGGAGGCGGCAAAAGCAGCACTCTACCTGTTCCTTCTCTTTGCGGAAGTAGAACTCCTGTGACGGATGGTCTGGAACAGAAGTGTGCTTTGCGCGGCGGGTTTGCCTTCGTGATGCCTCATACAATTTCTCGATCAGCCGGAGTTTCCTTCGTCGTACTCCCTAGTTTGGTGTCATCGCACCCTCCTCTGGAGTCGTCCGGCCTTCACGGTGCCAGATCGGTCTGGCCTAGACAACAAGATGGGGCGGTGCGGGGCTCAGCCTCACGCATTCTGTAAGATAAGTCAATGGTTTTTGCGGCAGCGGCTGAAGACCACCTTCGGTGTTATTGCATGCAATTGCAAAAGAGAGCAGGGAATGGTGGGCGGCAGATGCATGATTGACATGCTGACTACTCTGATGATGGAAACTTCTCTTCTGCTCCGGTATATTTTCTTCTTATCGGACTGTGCCGAGTCAAGCTGGCACTGGCAAGTCATGCATGGGCAGCACCCGGCACCGGAAAAGACATGCAGCCATGCAGCCTCATGCGAAGCTGCAAATGAGTTCTGGATTCCAAACACGGCTGTTTTACCATCGCACACGCTGCAATGCCGCTTCAGTCATGCTCGTACAATGCCAGCTGCTTGTGTTTGGGAAGGTCTAAAGATCTCCACTGGACCACCCTTTGCACGTATCTGCGTTCATGCCGCCTGCTACCAGCAGGTACGTGGGGCGAGTAGACGTGAAGGGGTTTCTGAAGTAAGCAGTAGAGTTTTCGATTGTTTGGGCGGCCACCGTGAAGCAACCAGACTTGTGCATGACCCCACTATCTGGTATCGAACGGTGCGTCAAGCCATATCTGTCCACGCGCCGTGGGACGTATGACTGACTGAATCTTGCAACTGCCGTTCCTGGACGCTGCGCAGAACATTGCACACAATTCCTGCTAATGTGCGACAACATCGACGATTTTGAGGGGATTGGTGTGGGGGCCCCGCGATGGAGTGCACAGCTCAATCGCAGAGCACCGTTCCATTCGCTGGAGTGGGCGACTCCCTGATCAATCTTCCGGAACATTGCGCGTTGTTTGTCTGTCTATGCAACTGCGATAGCAGGCTGGTGCCATACGGGATTCTCCTGGCGTTGGTCATCCTCACGCTCTTTTGCCTGGCATTTTGCATCATTGACTATCAGGCTCATGCGGTCTCAGTTCGATGTGTTCCGACTGGTTCCCCTCAAGTGTGCCCCTCTGCGTCCTGAGCAGGACCTTGCTGAGGAGGAGCACATGGCAGGACACGAGCAGCATCTTTTTAAGATGGCGTGGCGATAGAAGTGTAGTCATTTACTGTTTGGTGGACTTGCTTCTGCACTTTGGCGAAGGTCGTTGTGACACTTCGTTGTCGGATCAAGCGAGCGAATGTTCGGGGTGTTTCGGAGTGTTCGAGTTGAGGCCTGCAGCAGTGCAGCAAGTCAATGTGCTAGTTTGGGATGCAAGTTCCGGTAGTCCCCGACCAATAGTTTGACAGGGCCGTGTGAGGCGGTGAAGTGCAACATGCGGACACGAGCTTGGTGCCGTTGCTTACTTGGCCATCTGAAGCTCATATCAGCGCACATATATATATATATATATGTATACACATAAATACATACATATATATATATATATATATACATATGCGTCTGTTCGAATGCGCGAAGAAAAGGCTCGAACGCCTACTGGCAAGATGTTCTCTCATGCTTTTGACATCTCTCGAGAAGTCCTGGGCTTGTATCAAGTAGGACAGCTGAGCATCGTTGCCTGGGCGGGGGGGGGGGGTGGGGCGGGGGATGCATTGCACAGCCGCCAGGAGTTGAAGCTCGAATGGCATCCTCAAGAAGTCGGAAAGGTGCCACATGTTGCAAAGCATGCTCCGAGTTGTTTCAGCAGAGCATGGCGCACCTGAGCACGCTGCAGAAACCAATTTTATCTCGAACGGAGTAGGGGAAGACATGACATGAGTTTGTGAACAGCTAAGCAAATGAACAAATGGACATGCTGTCAAACAATAGGCCAGCATACATACATAGCAGATAAACATTAGCCTATGTATACAACAAGCAGAAAACGCAGATATAAAGCTACATATGTAAGTCAGAAAGTAAATAAATAGATGATTACAAGTGTGAATATGAATGTAGACCTACAACAATAGCAAATGCAAGTACATGCCAATATAAGTGAGGAATATATTAATGACAGAAGAACTAGACAGATTAACACGCACATCGATATGTGAGTAGATAAATACATGAAAGATAAGCATAGAAATGAGTAAAGACACATGTATAAGTGGAAAAGTAAACATAAAACTATACAACTATAAGTTAATTTCACAAGATCACCCTGTGAAAGAATGCCTTGTGAGGGTCACGGGGGGAGGGGCAAGGCCTTAACAAGCCTTGCAGACCCGTCTAATGCCTGAGGTGGTGTCATGTTCTCAGCGAAAATGGGTGTGTTAGCGACTGGTACAAACCCTACATCCAGAAACCCTAAACCCTGAAACCCTCCACGCCCAAACCCAGAAACATCAAGAAACTGAAACCCAGAAACCTTGAAGAGCCCCTGAACCCAGAAACCCTGAACCCCTATATCCCGCAGTAATTCCAGAAACCCTGAACGCCGAAACCCCAAACCCATAAACCTGAAACCCCTCAACCCAAAAAACGCAGAACCCACAAACCGTAAACCCCCCAACGCAGAAACCCTGTACCCCGAGAGCCGACACCCAGAAACCCTAAACATCTGAATCCAGAAACCCAGAAACCTTAAACCCAGAAGCCCTATATCCAAAATCGTTAAACCCCTGAACCGAGAATCCCTAAACCAAGAAAACCAAAACCTGAAACCCCTAAACCCGGAAGCATCATACCCGAACTCTTTACCTCTATAGAATGGACGCCCTCGGGTCCGTAGAAAGCGGTTTGTTTTATACAAGTTGGGGGGTCGGACCCCTCATTTTACAGAGGTGCTGCTTCCTGCGCACACATCCCGTTGGGTCTTTGCTCCGTCTCATGTCTGCCCGAACTGGTCGAATCCGCAAAAGTGGCATTCATTTCTACAAGATTCCCAACATGCACTAGAAGCTGTGAGGCGGATCCCTTCGATCATGATCAGGGGTGCCCAGGAACAAATCGGAGCATTCGCTTGCCGCGAACCCCCCAACAACCAGGAGAATAGCTTGAAATCTACATTCTTTGCAGTACTCACCCCGCTGTTAGGGACTTATTCAAGTGATCAATTCCTTCGGTAATCACACAGTAAATTATATTGACAGACCTCAAAGCCCAAACCACATTTACGGAGCCTTGCTCCGGAAAACGATGTGGATCACCCAGTCGTTGTAGAGTGAACTGCAGAGCCAGGACACAGAGCTCTCTGGGATCCTCCTATCCCCCGAAGCGAAGACCAGGGCTTGAGAGGTTTTGGGGTTTAAGAGGAGCAAAACTTGAGAACCCTCCTTAACCCCCGAGCCGAGAAAGCTGGGGTTGCCAAACCCTATCTTCGAGCAGGGAATGCAGCTTTAGCAAAAGCCCTCATTTTGGGGCCGAGAAGAGGGTTTAACAAGCCCTCCTTTTCGAGCCGAGAAGGGGTTTTAGTAAACCACCCGAGCCGAGAAAGGGAGCTTGCGAACCAACATTCTCAAGCCGAACGGAGGTTGGCCAAAGCCCCCAACGGGGTGTTTAGCAAGCCCCAGTCTGAGGGGATCGACACGCAGAGTGTTCCAGCGCTTTGTGAGCAGAGTTTCCAGAAAGCAGCGAAGCTGCCAGCAAGCAACGACCATGCCGAGGCAGCCCGAAAATCTGCATGTTTACCAACCCCTCCTGCACCCCGCGACGAAACTATCCTAACCCCCCAAATCCATCCAGGCTGGTAACTTACTCCAGGCGTGGTGATGTTTCTGCTACATTTTCAATATTTAAAAAATGTTTTTTACGGTCGGTTTTTCTATGCTTGAGCAGCTGCTTACGAATTTTTGGTAGGTAAGCAGTTTCCAACTGCAGGACATGTCCACATTGCTGTAGTGCGAGGCCCTTGTCGAAGAAACACGAACGTCACTTCCAAGCCACTGCGTGAAGCCATGACCAGTTTCTGACACTGCTGAAGGTATACAGTTTAATATAAAACCAGCTCAAAATGCCTTGTGAGGGGGCGGAGGAGGGTTTCGGAGATGGAAGGAAGGATAAACTATGACTCTATAAACCAGTAATGTTCCGTAGGTATATAAGCAAATATGAGAATGTATACATGTACAAGTAGATAAGTACATAGATACAAACACAAGTTTAAATGTAAACAAACGAATGCATGGATACGTAAATATACATATACATTCACATGCAAGCGAAAAGTAGCGTTTGAGTAAATGAACAAATGAGTACATGAACATATCTATGCGTGTGTGTCAATGCATACTTATATAGATACACACGTACATACCTTACATTGCATTACACTACATTACATCACATTAGCCCATACATACAGACATACATACATTCATACATACATGCATGCATACATGCATACATACATACACACAGACATACATGCATACATACCTTTGTATATGTATATCTATCTATTTATATATATCTGTATATTTATATATATATATATATATGTATAGACCATGAAAAGGCCATGTCTCAAAGTTGCACGGAGAGGAGGAGGGAAAGAACGGAAGGACAGAGAAAGCAGGAACGGAAAGGACCGATCGAGCCAGGATAAACAAGAAGATAGCTTGGCATACAGGAAGAAGAGCACACTGACAGGAAGTTAAAAACGGATAGAGCCGCGACAAGACGTGAACCGAAGGCAGCGGAGTTAGTGACTGGCTGGGAAGAACCGGAAAATCCCATTTGAGGACTCGGCAACCTCAGACCCAGGGGTAACCCTTTTCGACTTTGTTAAAGACGTCAAACCGAGAGAAGTTTACAGCCAGTCTGAGCAACTTGGGAAGCCCAAGTTGGCTTCCTGAACTCTTGTCCAATCTTGCTAATGTAACAAATCCACACAGTTACAGCATGTTTTTCGCCTCTAGGTTGCGTGTGGGAGGGCAGCTGATTTTTTTGGGGCTCAACTGTTCCGTCTCTATTGCAACCATAGGGGATGCAGCCCTTTTTTTCCATTCCTCCAGGCGTCTAAGTCTGCACACTGACGTGGGGGCAGGGGTCGCTCTCCTGTCAGCAGACCTTGCGGAAGAAAGAGTCAGATAACAGAAAACCGCTTGCCTTGTAGGAAAAAAGACAACTATCGAGAGGAGAGACAGCGTGAACTGCATTGCCCTGACAGATGCGCCCCGACGCGGCACAGATAGTTCGCTGGCGAGGCTGGTCGAGTCCCTCATACAGTGGCTTGCTGCCTCGCCCGCTGCAGGCAGACACACAGCCCGTCTTCCAAAACGGCGCAGGCATCGTCCAATTACATCAGCTGTCAGTCGTAATCCTTGGCTTAACTGCGACGGTGTCCAGTCAAGCTCCAGAGGTCAATGCGGCCTCGTGCACCTTGCTCCCACCTGTGATCCTCCCTCCACATGTCCTTTGTCTCTCGTTCCTCCGCTTTTGTTGGAAGAAAGAACTCCGCTCTTTTCTTTCAGGGCAAAGAGCTGCATAGGGGAGTAGGAAGGATGACACAAGCAATTATACATCATTGTTGTTTCATGCCCTTTTGTGGTCTGGTCACAGAAAGCTAAGCATCGCCACATTTTGACATTCACTCCCGCGGGTTTCGCAACTCTCAGCGAGAACCGCAGCTGATATGACGGTTGGAGCCTGTGGAGAAACACGTACATTCAGGAAGCTACATGTAAGGCTGAAGTCGCGCATGGTGGGCATGTTCTATTGCGTCTCAAATCATTTGAGAACCATTACTTGTAGAGCCTTTGTAAACTCAGGGCCTGCTGACACTGTGTTTGGGGGTCCAGCATCCTTTTGTGTCGAACGCATCACAAGAGTTGCCCATCGCTCCGGACATGCCCACCTTTCCTGGGATCCAGCTGCCGTCTGTACTGTGAAATCACTCTCGCTCGCTCGCTCGCTCGCTCTCCGTCGCTCTCTCTCTCTCTCTCTTTCTCGCCCCTGCTTGGCATCTCTGTCTTTGGTTCTTCTTTTCTCCGACCTCCTCCTTTGACGTCTGTTGCTGTTTTTTGTTTGACTCCATCCGTCCATTCGTTTGGGTGAGGCTCCGCTGCCCATGCAGCTGGCCTCGCTACCGCAGCGGATCTTCTCCCCACCACAACAAGCTACCTTTGGGTTTTCGCCTGCCAATGTGCCCGTTACCGGCATCCGGCCGGGGCCCAAGGAAACTTTCTATTTAGCACGCGCAACACGTCGTTGACGAGGCTGGCACCATCGCACCAACCGCCTCGAGCCGTTTAAGACGCAGACTTCCCGACAACGGTGTTAATTTCTTGACGTGCGCGGAGCGTTTCGTGGGGTTTTGCCGACGATAGTCGCTGCCAGCAGGAAAGTTATAGGCGCTTTTGCTGCATCTCGATTGTAGTGTGGAGTAGCTTTTCGTGCCTGTGCACGTCGTAGGATCTTAAGGCCTCTGAGAGCATGAGGACAGCTAACTGCTGACTCGCCAGAAGCAGGAAAAGGTTGTCTTTGCATGTCTTGTCTGGCTGATAGCCGTAGTCCAGGGCGACAGTTGAAGCTTGGCACACAGGAGTGTCCTGCGACTGAAATTACGCGATCCTGCACCAAATGGAACTACGAAGCAGCCTCAGGGGTTCGTTCTTACCCAAACCACCTTGTGCAATTTTGGAGAGCGCTTTCAGGTTTGCCTCGACTTCAATCAGCTTCCTTGGGCTGTCAACGAGGCCAGAGAAGCTCCCAGTCGGTGTGCAGCTGCAGGATTGTGCAAGCGGATGCATCCTGTAATGGATGCTTCCACGATCGATGAACGTTGCACGACGTAACATGCAACAGGTGAAAACAACGCAAGTTTCGCATGTTTTGCGTCGGTTGCGCTCTTGGCTTTTCGTGTTTCTCGCACTTTGTGTGTGTTTTCGCACTTTTCGAGCTTTTCACGGTTACTTCTGCTACTACCACTACTACCACCACCACTACTACTGGAAGTGCTGCTCCTGCTGTTACTACTACTACTACTACTACTACTACTACTAGTACTGCCACGACGACTGCTACTGCTGCTACTGCTACTAGTTGCTACTCCTACTCTCGTAGTCTCCTAGTCTCCTCCTCTCCCGGTCTTCTGCTCTCCTGCTCTCCTACTCTCCTACTGCTAGTGCTGGCTAGTGCTGGCGAGTGCCTGCCTTTGCTAGTGCTCCTGCTACCCTGCTACCCTGCTACCCTGCTACACTGCCACCCTGCCACCCTGCCACCCTGCCACCCTGCCACACCACACTACCACACTGCCACACTGCCACACTGCTACACTGCTGCACTGCTACACTGCTGCACTGCTACACTGCTGCACTGCTACACTGCTACACTGCTACACTGCTACACTGCTACACTGCTACGGCTACTGAAACTGCGACGACGACGAAGACGAGGACGAGAGCAAGAATGAGGCTTGCCACTACCAAGAACTAGGTACTGAGCAGAAAGTAATCGGTACCCAGTACTAAGTACTACATACTAGTACGGGGACACGTGCTAGTACTAGTACGAGTACTAGCTGTTGAGAAAGCCTGAGCAACGTGTGCGAAGACAAGTGTTAGGAGTGTGTGTGAGAATATTGTCAGCGCCCGAGAGGAAGCCGCGAGTGGGCAAGTTGGCTAGCCGCTTCTGTGGATTTAGGGTTTAGGCCACGAGAAAGGCCGATTCGTTGTGTTAGCTTTGTTAGCTACTGTAAACTTTCGAGCACTTTCGCCTGAGCCCTAAGGCATGAAGCAGTAGTCCAACACGTAATCTTTGTATTTTGGGCCTCAGGCAGCCCTCTACGAGGGGTCCGGTCGCTGGAAGGGTGGCGCTTGTCTTCGTCACATGGGCGTTGAGACTTCAAAGAGATGCTATCAGCTTCCTTCGGTGCCGCCGTTCAGTTGTTCGCACTTCTTGTCGCCGCTTACTTTTCGGGTGTTTCTTTTGTTTTTGCCCTTCGTGTTTTTCACGTTCACTTCTGAGCCTCCGATGCGAAGAGACGCACAAAGCATTTCAACAGGGACCGGGATGCCATGACTGCAGGTAGCTGACTAATCAAGCCGGTCCATTCACGTAGTGGCACAACAATGGCTGCATGTGTTTAGGGTCCATCTCTATAGGCTGCAGAAAAGCTTGGAAGACGATTCTGATCGCAAAGTTTGGACTCTTGCTTCCTAGCCCCTTCACAGGCATTTCGCATCGCATCTTCCGGCCGACCGGGGCCTTGCCACATCGATTTGCCGAAGGAGAGCGTGGCCCGCGGAGCAAGAAAGGAAGAGCTCATGACACACAATATGCGCGACTCGTGTTGGCAGGACATCGTTTCAATGAAGGCGCAGGTTCCAGAAGCAATCTTCAAAAAGGCTGCAACTTTGACCGCGGACGCGCCCCCGATGTTGGACATGGGAGCAGTGCAGAAGGCTCGGATTGTCGGGTGAAGCTGCATGCAGACTTGGGACGGATCCGAATCGTTTATTGTGGCAAATACATGTCGCAAATAAGGTCTACATAGCGCTGCAGTAGTGCCACACACTTATAGTTGTGAGGTTGTTCGTGGTTGTTGGGTTTTGTTCTGGCTTTGATGCATGTTGCCATTCCACTTGGGCCTCGCCTTCCGTAATCCTGCTTTGCCTTGAAGTTGTCTTCGTACAGCTCGGGTTTGCTCTGATTGCATCCTCATGTGCTCACGGTGGCCAGGCAGCCGAGCTCATAAACAAGGCAAAGCGTCCCATCCTGTATGTAGGTCAAGGCCGCTGCCTTAAATCCAAGGTGGAAGACAGCACATGTCTTCCTGCAAGTCTGAGGTGCCAGCCACTGTCCGGAGATTTTGACCCAGTTGGCGAAGAAGGCCAATATACCGGTGACGACGACAGCTGGAAGCCCAGTGCTTGCACCTTGCAGTGCGCCAGAGTTCATGAGCAGCAATGCACAGCACTGCAGTGCCATGGAATGGGCATCTTCGACGAGCGCGAGCCTCTGTCTATGCACATGCTTGGCATGCACGGGTGGCCTCCTCAGCTGTCAGTTTGCTTTGCATGATCAAAGACTGCTTCCGCCTGAACTTCTTGCATGATGGCCAGGGCGGCCTATGCCAACTTCGCGATACAGAACTCTGACTGCATCATTGCCGTAGGCCTTCGCCTTACATCCTTGACTTTGCATGAGCTGGGGAGCCGTGGAGCCGCTGCACGCATTGTGGAGCTCTTACCAGGCAGCAGGTTCGACGACCGTACCACTGGCATTGTGGCCAAGTATGCCCCGAAGGCCGGGCTTCTGATGAACTGCGCGCACGTTCTCGCACGGTGCTGGGAGGGGCTCCACATGTTAGGATTTCCCGCTGCGGCATCTTCCTTGTGACCCGTTCCGGGGCAATAATTTGAGCTTCGGGCACGAGCTTCGACGGGTAGTTCGATGCCAAGTAGACGGCGTGGGATTGCGAACGTAACGTGAATGCTGCGGGCGCGTTGCGCCCTCCCTTGTAGCACAGTAGAGAATCATTCCCGAAATCGCTGTTCTGGGCACAACGGTCATATGTGTAACACTCAACCTCGACGTTGCTGCAAACTCTAGATAGACATGTGCTGCGCCGCAGTTCGCGCCTTTGAGGGTCTCCGAGGCACATGCAAGATGCTATCACCAAAGGTACTTCCAAGAATCAACCGGAGCAAACCCGGACGAAGATTGACATCAATCCGAACTCAGCGCCGATGCGTGTCTGTGGTACTCTCACTCCCTGTGACACAACCAGTGATTTACTAGTCCTGCCGTTCCAGGCAAAAGCTGCAGAGAAAGATGGCACCGGTGGCATCATACACATCAACATCGACAAGTCTTCTTTCGGGAAGGCACTCCTTCGTCGATTTTGCTGCATTTGCTCACTGCCTGTGGAGATGAAGCCTCGGTAATGGGCGACAGAGAGAGTGCGAGGCTAACTAGTCAGGAGCGTCGGATAGGAATGACTTGTCCATTCAAGTGCTCAGCTGCTGAAGTGCATTGACAAGCTGCAGACTCGTGCGAGATCTGTACGTAGCCACTATGTGCTAAACTCTGTATCCTGGAAACAAAGTCTGGAATAGCTGTGATGTCAGCTTGCGTGAGGTCGTTCAGCCCACGGTGGCAGTGTGGGCGGACACCGAGCATGCGCTCCAAG
>CAJNDT010000687.1:0-125000 GCA_905221615.1 Symbiodinium sp. CCMP2592
CGCTTCCTGAACCCGGCCTGCTCCCTGTGATGTTGCGATGGGCACCTCTGCCGTCAATTCGGAGGGCGCTGCCGCCCTGAGTTGCATGTACTTTCATGCCAGAATCCTGCTGCTATGCCATATTACTAAATATGAGATACTGAGATGATTATACTGTATAGATACACTTCGTGTGACATGGTGCAGTATAACATGATGGGGAAGTAAGGGCAGACGAGGCGCCGGTAGAAGGTGGTAATGGTCACTTGCCTATCAAAGGGCAGAGGTTGCTTTCTGCACAGACTTGAAGCTAAGAGGGGATCTGAGAAGTCGCCAGAGTCTAGTTTGGACTTATGGGTTTCTGTAAGGGGTGTCTGCCCCAAACTTGAGGAGTCGGGTGAAGTAAACGCGTCACGGTGCATGCTTTCCCGGCTTCAAGGGGCTTGAACTTGTTCGCACAGTCGATGACCGTGCCATCAGCGTATTGAAGTCCAGGGCTGTGGTGCCGGTGCGCGCGCACGCGCCGTTTGGCTCATTCGCCTCCGAAGGTGTCAGTTTACCCCAAATCCAGCCATGTACCTGTATGGCAGAGCACCACTGTCGGGTATCGTGTCAAAAGCAAGTCCCAGCTCTTTGCAACACCTCCCTAAGTCCTGAGCCCAGCTCAAGAAACGGAGCAACTTCCGTGAGCAGCAGCCATCAGCAGTCTGCACTCTACGTGGCGCTTATACTACTAGTAGTCGCACCTGCAAAAGTTAGATGTTGAAGCACCAGTGGTTAAACTGTGAAGTAGAGAACCCTCCTTCTTTCTGGCCGCTGTCAGCAGCCATGGTGGTAAGGACAGATCAGGGTTGGGTTTCATATACCGCGTTTGAAGGTGTTTTTGCGCGGCCCGAAAAGTAATCTGGATCAAAGATGCTGGCTTCTTGTCGTGACTGCCTGAATTTTTCTATGCCAGTGAGACTTGCGCTCCGTTTCTGCTCCGAAGCAGCCGAACAGGAGAGGCCAGAAATGCTTCCAACGAGGAGTTTGCCTTTGTCCGCTCCTTTGATGCATCACCGCGTCCCCGGCTATGAACCCCAGAAAAATAGCAGGTGCAGTTTAAGGGTTTAGGGTTAGAGTTTGGCGGTACACCGTCACTGCGCACCAGTGTTCTGTCGACGCTTCCAGCATATTACGTCTCTGTGGCAAGTGCAGCCGATAACGTCGGATTGAAAGAAAGATACTCACATACTCCTTTAACCTCTGTCTACAGCTATCGGCTGCGCTTTGAAGAATAATGATAAGCACTTGTTGGCACTTCCCGGGAGTCACAGACACCCGCACCCAGGCTTCTTCATTTGGTCTTGGCCGCACCTGCCCCACAGTCTTGGGACCGGTGGGATCGGAGTCCAGCCGCCCCCGGGCCCGCAAACAGTCGACAGACATATTGATGAAGAGCATGTGCATATAGGTATACATTACATGCATGAGGGAGGGAGGGATGTATGAATGTATATGAAAGCATGTACGTCTGCGTTTATGTCATGTCATGTATGTACCTCGGTAGGTAGGTATGTGTGTATATTCTATATATATATATATATATATATATATGTATATATATATATATATATATGCTGATTGTTTGTAGGCCTGTCTGCCTCACCGTGTAACTTATAGATATAGACAAATCCACATGACATATATGTATATATATATATATACACACTATGCATCTCCATGACGCATCCATGTATGACGACATATAACCGTATTAACCGTATGGAAAATCAGTACTAGTATTGCGCAGAATGCTGATAATCACAGCGCTGCTTCAGCTTTGCTTGACATTTCGGACCCAGAAGACTACAACCAACTCCTAGTAAGAACGACCTTGTGAGACCGAGGCTGAGACGGACCGGGGTTTGTAGCTCTTGCATGCCAGTGAGAAGGTTTGACGTTGGTCTTTGGAGTGCAGACAAGCGGCCCAGTGCGTGAGTTCATCTGCTTATACAGCTGCATTCTCATTCAAGGTGCGGATGCAGCGATGTTTTACTTCTGGGAAGCTCCTGGATCTCACGATGCTGAGCCAAAGTAGACTCTCCTTGCTGGTTTTGCTGGGCTCGCATCTGCTACGGGTTCTACAGGAAAAGCTTTTCGTCACTGAATCTGGTGGTGACGCGATCGCAGCAGTCGGCAGGCACAGTAGAGTAGCACCCGATTTGCCCCGTACGACTACGGTCTGACTGCACCAGGTATCGTGGTTCAAGGTGGCTCAAGGGCAGTGGCTACGCCAACACAGACCTTCAACAAAGTCGGCTCCAATGACTTAAGCTGTTGCAGCAAGCCCTTTACAACAAACGAATGCCAACCTACCTTGAAAGAACCTTGTACATCCTTGCTGCAGGGCGTGTTCTTGGCAATATGTGCCGGGGTTTGAGAATCCATCCGCCCACACGTGCAAGCCAATAAACCACTGCACGTGGCCAGTGTGAGTCAGCAACGCTTCCCGTTTGCTCTGCGAAGCAGAAGGAACGGCACCATTGGCATTCCCGACTGTGTGGATCAGTGTGCACCCCCGGGAGAGCGCACCATCCAGGTCGCTTGTCTCTGAATTCCAGCACTTGGGGTTTACGAAGTTACTCACTCATCTTCTACTAGTATGAGTTATCTACATACAAAGATGGCTTTCATACGTTCTCACTGCAAATACTGGTTGCTATCACAGCTTTCACCATGGGGAACCTGGACCGTATGCAACGGGAATCCTCAAGACGAACCCCCAGCACCAATACTGCACGACCAAAGCGTGTGGAACATACGCATGATGTCATCAGTCATCAAGACCTGCTTGCAGGTTCGATCATACTTTGCATTCGGAGTGTAGGAATCCTGCGATGGGAGGCACACCAAGTTTCACGGAAAGCCCAAGTAGTAGACACATTGTCCCCAAATACCCATATTGGGACTACTTTAGAGGCGCAATATTATACTATCGGGGTTCATGCACCCTTATAGGGTACGTGTTTGGTGACTGTGCAAGCCCACGGAAACATTCAGTGCAGAGCCGATTTTGCGACGGTCTCTGCTGCCGACCCGAAGGTTTCTAGACCCCCTTGCAAGCTCTACACCTTATATTATGACCCTCTTTGCTGTGATCACTGTGAGGCTGAAGGCGTCGGTTTCTGCATGCTGCCTGTGGCGCGCAAGGTGGCGCCACCCTGTCTTTGGGATGGGTGGGTCCCTCTTAGCTTCAGCTATAGTTACAGGGGCGGGCCGCAAGGTCTTGGAATCATGTATTGTTAGTCTTAGCTAAAGTTAGTTATCACCATGGCGATTCGTGCCAGGGCTACTGGTACAGTTGTTTTCAGGATTTAGGGCGTCAATTTGCAAGTCTGTAGCAAATACTGGTAGTATCCGGAAGATTAAGGGGATCCCTTCAAGTTGCCTGTTTCCTACTGATACAAATGTTGCTGTCTGTCTGTACATCTGCATCTATGCATACAAGTTTCATCTATGTCGAGGAACTTGTAGTTTTGTCCAGGTCATGAGAATTTTGGGTTGTGACCCGAATCGTGCGCCAAGAGAATTTGTCGTTCTCGCCGATGCCATAAGTCAGGCGAAAGCAGCAATTGGACAGCACCAGTTGTGGATACCGAAACAGTTCAGGCCTGGCCTAATGATGACGCGGTTTAACCCGAAATGCGAGGTGTTGCAAAGAAGAGAGAGAAAGACACAGAGACAGAGAGAGAGAGAGAGAAGAGAGACAGAGAGAGAGAGAGAGAGAAAGAGAGAGGGGACTGGCTGTTAACCAGTCGCTCAGCGCGAGTTGCCTGCCTCCCCTTCCCGCCGCTTTTCCCAGGCCGTGCGCTGTCCGGACTTAGTGAACAGCCGCGCATGTCTCATATTTATCCGCCAGACCACGGAAGATACGTTTCGAAGGCGGCGAGGCACAAGCTGTCCAAAGCGAGCCTTGCAACGCAAGGATGCCTTCGACGTCTCGTTTGCCGTGCAGCTGCGGAACATCTCCTTGAGAAAGCTGCCTCCCACAGTGTCACAGCAGCAAGTAAAGTGCACATGCTTTGTCAAGCCTTCCGTAGTCCCCGGAGTACACGATGCAACGAAAGCCGTGCAAGCATAACGTAAGCAATCCGTTCCTCCTCCCGAGAGTCGAACAGGGAGCCTGTTCGAAGGGCTGCTGTCAAGCTGGGTCGCAGGATATGCTTTGATCAGTGGTGGTGGTTGTTTCAGTGATCGAGCTTGACAGCTGAACTTCCGGTGAACCAATCGGGAAGTAGGGTTAACATGTGGACTGGTATCGCAGCAGACCTCGCCAGGCTAGTCCGAGTGTGAGAGGGGCCCCTGCCCACACCCTCATACTTCCTCCAGGACTGGATCCGCATGTCCCTACCCGTGGCTGTCGGTCAAGCTCTGCAAGTGGCTCCATCGGATGTGCCCCTCGAGCTGACTCTCGGATGACGCCTTTCGTTTCGCTTGGCTTAGAGGCTTACCGCTAAAAGACATGTAGGTGTGGGGTTCAGGGGGCTAGGGAGATTGAATTCTCTACACTGGATCAGAAATTTCAGTTGTAATGATTCAGAGCTTTTCTTTGATTGCTGCTGCCAGCTGAACCTTGACAGTTTAGCGCTGGAGAGAACTTGCAGCACGGGGTTACATAAGAACCTTGGACCAGATTCTGTCGGTGGAATAGGGAGCCGTGGTCGCGACCCAAAGACTTGTCTTCCTGTCATCACTTAGCCATTCTTCTGCGTTTTGTGAAGAGCTGTGAGCGAAGATCCTAGGATGATTCGTGACGCGAGCATGAGACTTGGCGGATTTCCAGCTTTGGTTCGAGGTTTAGGGTGCTTATCTAGGGTCTATGTAGACTTCGCCTATGAGGATGAAGTATGGTTTAGGGTTGGCACAAGCATGTCATGTCAGTTCCTTGCATCCGCACCCTTTTCCGTACAAGACGCCTTTTCAGTGCAGCGAAGTCTTTACTTGAGTTGGATAATAGAGCAAGCAAGCATGTTTGCTTGTTTGTTTTCACTCATTTTGTGGGACACCTGAGTGCGAGTACTTTTCTGGAGGTTGGATGCTTTCCCGGGCATGTCAAGGTACGACAGCCACGTCCTGCGGAGCTTCAAGCTTCGGCGAAAAGATGAAGTCGAACCTGAACCCGCTGGTCTCATGCTTGGTCAGCTTTGTTTGTGGGGCTAGGGTTGCAAGGTAAGTGCAAGGTATACCGTTCAGAAATGGTATCTTGTGCAGGCATGCCATCGTACCAAGCAAGGTCTCAACACAGACGAAACGATTCTTCTGCACTCCAGGTTGTCCAAGCAGAATCAAGCTAGCAACATAGCAGAATGCACAGATACCTCCCAAATTCACTGGTATTCCAGCATCATGCCCATATCATCTGTCGTAACTAGCCCTGATACATCCTGATACTGTGTAGTCATGGATGCAGTACTCCGCGTATTTCCTGTGACTGGACCCCAACGCCATTTTCATCGCCGTCCAATTTCCTTCCGCAACACCATCTTCATCGCCGGCCAATGCTGAAGAGCTGCAGTAGATCAGAGCACCAGCAGTGCCGGATCCCAGCAGCCATTGCGGCCGACGACCAGAATTCCTTCTGGATGAGCATGTTCTGTGCCGAAGACCCTCCCTCCTTTGTCGAATCGAATCTCTCCCTCTCTTTTGCATTTTTCTGTCTTTGACACGTTGTCTTTGATTCGGGCAATTCTGCTGAAATCCTTGTCGCTCTCTCGTATCGATCGTTCTCTCCATCTCGAATCTCGAGATTCTCGCCCTCTCCCCCTCTCCTCATTTTCCCTCTCTCTCCCTTTCTTTGTCTTGCTGAATACAGTGCACTTGTGCACACAGGCAGTAAGGCTTGCGCTTCCTCTTTCCGCTTGTTTTGCCCAGGCCTCGAGGCCTTCGAGCTGCAGCAGAAGCAGCGGGTGCAGGAAGCCGAGGCCTATCTGGCAACCGTAAGCTTTTCTTAGCAGCACCACCTGTTGCAATGGATTTTGGGCAATATGATCAGCAAAGATTGGCAACCAGTGGCGGGAAAGTAAGACCCCAAGGATTGCAGGCGGGCTATGTTTCCGCGGCTGTCGGGATTTCAAGCCTGTCTGAGGAGACCAAGTCCAGGCTTTGTCGGTTTGGTGTCAGGGCGGGTATTTGGTACTTTGCTTGAAAACCCTAAACCCTTAAACCCTAAACCCTAAACTGCAGCCTGGAAGGCAAGCCGACTGTATAGCTCCGGGCTGCAGGGTTTTCTTGACCTTGTCATGAACATGGTCTCATGGGTGTGGGCAGCAGAAGAGGACATGTTGGAAGTTGGAAGGATGTATACATTGGGCAAAGGCAGTCACAAAACACCTGTGGTCCGACGAGCGGAGCATTCTTGTTTTTCTTTGATGATGCTTGCATTCGATTTGTGGCCGGCTCGCCTTCCACGTGAAGCAATCCTAAATCAAACGCAAAGAGCCGGACCTTGAGAAGAACCACGAGCCAGGCTCGTACTGAAACAAAGCTGGCACTTGAAACAGCTAGTGCCAGGCCAAGCAGCAGGCACTGAGAGATCTTCTCGAGCTGCAACGGGTTCGGAAGTCCAAGCGCCGGAGGGGGCCTGAAAAGCAGCAGCCCCAAACACACCCCAAAGGCAAACAAACACACACAAAAGCAACCGCGTCTTCCTTCCGAAGGTCACCGATCAAGTGCCAGAGGAGGGGGAGATGCCCAAGGCATCGAACATCTCAGGCTCGAAGTCACGAGGAAACAGTCCAGGGCATACAGGGAAATTGATATATAAGCTGCACCTCAGCTCCAGCTGATTTTTGTGTCGTAATCTGGACTTTCGCCACCACCCGTACGATTTGTTCAAGAAGCTGTGTATATGTATACGTCGCAGCACCGGCAAACCTGGATAGCCCCAAACATGCCTTTCGTTGCATGGAGCGCGTTCCCAAACAGGAGGTCTCCCAAACCCAAAACTTTAGCCTGAGAAGCCAAACTCCCCAAGCCAAATCTCCACAGTACTACCTGCTACTGCTACTACTACTACTACTACTACTACTACTACTACTACTACTACCACTACCACCATTCTTCTATTCCCTACTAATCAAACGTAAGTCGCGTGCCCTGACAGATTCGAAGCGCAAGGCCGGGCCGGAGGAGCAGAAGGTTTGGCAGGACAAGCGTTAAAGTCTGCGCAGCGAAGCAGATATTTGTTCAGTTGCATCTACCTACACATGCACACATACACATACACACACATACATACACTTACGCTTAGGCTCACGCTTGCACCGACTTAGATTTACATACATATATCATATATACATGCATGCATGCATGCGTCTAGGTCATCATTTACGTGTACAGAAACTTATACAGAAACTTACATACTGTCGAAGTGCTGTTCTCCATCATACAACCTTTATGTATGCATACGTCAAATCGATGTCGTATACTTGTTTTTGCTACTTGCTTCTTTGCATGATGTACACATGTGGGTGATGAGAACTGGTACTTGGGCACTCGCGGTTCGATACTCAGGTTTTTGTTCAGATTAAACTCCGGGAGTTGACAGAGGTGTTCATGTGGTGCTTCGTTAAGTCGTCCGCCTCTGTGGCACCCAAGCCCCCAGAAGGCCTTGGCCATAGACCAAAAAGGTCGTAAAGCTCGCCAGGCGGGATGACAAAAGCCCTATACGCGGGTTACGGCTTAAGAGGTCTAGGTTTGCTGACACACTAAATTCGAGACGATGGATTGAGTTTCTGGTCTGAGAGTATATGCAAAACTAGGGCTAGGGATATATGCTTTAAGGTTCAGTGGTGTGTAGGATGTACAATTGGATATGTAGTGTGTCTCCCATGAAATCATACCTTGTCTCACGATATACAGGTTCGTTGTCATTCTGGGACCCCATATGATACATGCTTCGGCAGGTGTGTGTGTGTGTGTATACATATGTATATATATATATATACATCGAATGCTAGGCTGGAGTTGCTATGTTTTTCTTCAGTTCCATGCAGTATTTGCAAGCAATGGAAACGATATGTGTCCCGACAGTGCCAGTACCTACCCAGTAGAGGCTCATAGTCTACCCCTCTTTTAGGATACTTAGTTTTATGGTTAGGACCTGATATCTTGAAAAGTGGGCACCCAAAAGAAGGGGTAGGGTATGAGCCTCTAGGTATGTTGAATCCTACTCTACACAGCAGTCTGCATACAGCCAAGACTGCAGCCAAAGTCGCAGGGGTCGCCCCTGGAGGTACCGGGCATGGGCTCGGTGGACCCACGCGTGCGTGGCGGACAGAAGCAGAGACCGAAGCTTGTCTTTCTTGGAGCCATTAGTTCCAAAATGTTGGCATTTTTGTGCAGGATTCAGGCGTGAATGTGGGCTTTTTTACACCACACGGCCATCAAGCGGGAACTCTTGCTTTAAGTGCTTGGATGTTGTCTGTTGCTGCCAGTTCCTTCTATATGAGGTCGAGCTTTCAATTAGATGCAGCCCCCTTCAACAAGAGCCGAAGACCTAGCACTTCAGATGGCAGAGCAGAAGGAAGGAATCCGCACATTGCGCACACCTGATCATGCGGACCCTTCAGCTTAAACGCTGCAGTCATCCCACCGTTTTACCATGCTTTATTTGTCATTGCTGCACCTGAATTTAATTCCTGACACCGCGCATGTCAGCATCATGCCCCATGAGAGGAAGCGGGTCTCGGTGGCCTACGGTCCATGCAGGCAGGTGTTCGCATGAGAGTACCGGTTGCACTTGCAGCATCAGGGAGCCATTACTATTGATGCAAACTGACGTTACGGTCCAAGTGCTCTGATTGAGTCTTGGTAGTTAGCCAAGAACTTCAGTGTAAGTCATGAGGAAAGCCTTGTTCTCGAGAGGAGTGGAACCTGCAATCTCTACGTGGCGGTACGCTGTGAGGCAGCCTGCATCGCAGCAATTGGCCTGAGTGGGGTTTCAGCAAAGCGGTCGGTTTAGGCGAACTTGGTGTCAGGTCTGGCGTCTTCCAAATAAAGACGGCGACATGCTACCCGCTGCTCAGTTGACTAGCACTGTTTTAAATGCTGTGTCATGTCTCAGCAGGTTTCACCCCCGGAAACGAATAAGGTGCAAAGGATGGGGTATTAAAGTATCGGTCCCGCGGCGGGCACAGCTAACACGGGACAGCCTCTTGAAAGCAAGGTCTTGGTATATTGGGTAACATTGATGGACAGCTTCGACGGGGCAATCCTGATAATGTTTCCTTTTTTTAGGAGAGCGCCGGACAGGCTGACACGGGAGGAATGCATGTGTGAATGTAATGTAATGGTATGTATGCATGCATGTTTGCATGTGCATACATACGCATGCATATGTATGAAGGCATGTAATGTAGTGTATGTATATAATTAATGTCTGTAACTCAGGACAGCCCATTGCTGCAAGCGCTGCAAGATCGAGCTGCCGGTGAAGTGGGTCGCCTTCTTGGGCACCTTGGCATTGCATGACCTCCTGAAAAAGCATGTGTCCGGGAGGGTCATCCTTGCCTACCGGCTCCCTCAACATCATCATGTGAGTCTGAATCCAGGGGGTCGTAGACAAGTTCCTGCTTGCAAAACCTTGATGATCTTTGATCTTGAGACTCTTGCTGCCGGGGTTACGTGGCTCGTGGACGACGGTCTTAGGCTTTGGGAGTGCCTTCTGTTCTTGGTCTTCTCCGTTTGAGAGTCCGAGTGTTTGTCGTTGAAGCAACAGAACCTCAAGTGCCCCTGCCGCGCGGAAGGCTTGTGGGCAACTGGAGCCTGGTCGATGTATCTCTGACCGAGCGGCGCGCACGGGGCATGAAGAACGTCACGGGGTCTTTTGCGTTCTGGGCTTCTCAGTGTGCCATCGCTATACTGAGCCTGCCAAATCTTGCAGATGTGGGAGACAGCAGAACTGCAGGACTGGCAATCCCATGGCCAAATTCTCCTCAATCCATTGCCTGCCGATCCGATGTTTCGAAGTCCTCGGAGTTGTCGGCCATTTTGGCTCAAGATTTATCACGCCATCCCATACTACCATCCGCTACCGAAGAACTCCCTTCGAGCAATGGCGTCCCTCCACGCGCAGCAGTTTGAGATCCTCGTGGCATGCACGTGCAACTGCTTCTCCTCGGTGGGGATGCTCCTCTTCAACAAGCTTGCTGTCCAGGCGCTGCCTTTGGAGTGCAGTTTGGTGTGGCTGCAGCTCTTCTTTGCAGCATTCTTCATGCTCATCTTTGGCTTCCCCTACTTACACATTGGCTCCATGAAGGACTTCCTGCGCTGGTGCATGGTGGTCCCGTTCTTCACTGGCATGCTCATGACTTCCATTCTTGCTTTGAAGAAGGCACCGATGTCACTGGTTATCGTCCTCCGGAGCGCATCGCCTCTCTTTTCCCTAATCTTCGAGCGCTTCTACCCCGAGCCACTGCGAATCAGTGGGCCCATGGTCTGTGCCATCGTTGTGATGGTCGCCGGGGCGGTCATGTATGTCTCCCAGCTCCACGCTGAGCATTGGGAGGGCATCGGCTGGGTGATGCTGAACAGCATCGTTGCAGTCTGCGATCGGCTGCTGCAGCGCCTGCTGTTGTCTAAGGAGCAGCACCCTGTGGACATCTCCAAGACAGGCATCACTGTCATCAACAACATGATGGGTCTGATCCCAGTGGGCATGGCAGCCTACTTCACGGGAGAAGTCGGCCAGTTCCCTTATGCGTACGCCAACCTCACAGGCTTGGACAAGGTCTATATCGGCTTGAGCTGTGTCATCGGCCTGTCCATCGGCTTCACGGGAATCTGGGCCCAGAGCCTGATAAGTGCCACCAGCTTCCTTGTCATGGTCAATGCCAACAAGTTCGTCATCATTGGCATCGAAGCCTTTGGCATGCACACTAAGGTGCTCACCCACGGCCAGATTCTCGGTGCCTCCCTGTCCATCTTGGGCGGCATCCTTTACGGGAAAGCCCGGCAGCAGATCGAGCAGGAAGAAGAGGAAAGGAAGCAATTGCTGCCCAGCGTGAAGGTGTAGCGATTTTGACCTTGCTGCTGGAGGGTGGCTAATGAGCTCACCCGCAGCTTGCCCCGACCCGTGCTTTCCTACGTGCCTTAAGGGCTGATTTATGTAACAGCACGGCGTCAACCAAAAACGGGCGCAGTGGTATGCTGTGCAGCTTGCTGTGTCGCGGGAGAGCGTCTTCAAGTGTTTCTCGTTGGCTTAGCTACTGGCATCTCTTCCGTCTTGTGCTGACTGTTCTGACTAGTCTTCGGTGTGTGCTGCATAGTGACCTCAGCGTACCATCTTTTGTTGCCTTGCAGCTGGACCTGTTGTCGTGAGTGTGAGAGTCGAAATTCTCGAGCATGCAGGCCGCGGCACGCTTCCCCGCTGGAAGTGGCGCATGTGCCCCGCCGGGCATTTCGGGGATCGTCTGAATCAAGCTCGAGTCTAAATTGGGTTCTTGAGAAGGCCTTGAAACATGAATGCCTTTGGCATGCAGCTGCACCCACATCTGCACAGCTTTCGGAATCGGTCTTCTCGGCGCTTTGCTGCATGATTCCGTACCCAAGGTAAACTTCCGCCCAATCTAGCCGCCCACCTGGCAAACCCCGTCAATCACTCCGGATCTGGCAGCTTTCTGCAACCTTGAAAGTCTTTGCTGACCAGGTCTTCAAAGAAGGCTACAAAGGCTTGATATAGGGGCCTTATAATCATTACCTAAACTAGGTTGGGGGTTCCTTAGATTGCATGAAGTAGAAATCATTGGTCCCAAAGCCCCCATTCCAATTATGAACGCCCCTACATTATAAGCAAGCATGGAGCGCAAGTTGCTGGCCTCGCAGTGACCGTAAAGCAACGCAGTCAATGGTCGTTCAGTCCTGGCCTCACACACTGGTCCCTTCAGACCTGCTGGCTACATCATCGATGATTGTTGTATTAACAGTTGGCGCAGTTGTAGAAAGCAAGGTACAAAAGCCTTCCTCCAAAGGGCCTGCACGCCCTACCAAGCATGCGTGAAAGGGCCTCAGCGACATAATGTTCGAAACAAGGTCCCTGCAAATAAAGAAAACAGGCGGAACCTGCATTCCGCTTCGATGGGTTTCCGTGGAACTACGACCCATTGCAACCTGGACTGACGATTTCGAATTTAGTTGACACATTGCGCGGCAGGACGGTTTTGAGGTACACAGGCGGGTTAGTTTTGTGCCATGTGTGTTGGTTCTAAGAGGAGGGTAGGTTATGCTTGATCATTGAAATCTGAAGCAGACGGGGCCATACTTAAATTCGCTACCGTCGCTGCGACCGCTGACCACCGCCATGCCTGGAAGCTCTTCGACTGAGCTGCTACTTGCCGGTGCTATCCGGTACCACCACTTGATTTGCAAAACGTCTGCCTAGCATCTATGGCCGTTGGAAATGCCCAGTGACACGACCTCGCTCGCAAAACGAACAAGAATAATAGAAGTTAATGTTTGATGGCTTGCTGTGTGCGAGGAGGCTAAGCAGAATCTCCGAATTGCCTTTAAACGGCCGCTTTATCTGACCCTTTACATCGTAGCATTTTCTCCTCTAAGCACAGATCTCAAGGGTCATTGCGCTGAACGGCCAGGCACGGGAACATGACCGGAAGATGGAATGCGCCCCGGCAAAGTCAATAGCAGGTCCTTTGGGGCTATGCTGCCTATCATCCCTGCATAGTATTTCCCGATCCTCTCCCAGCGAGAAGTGCACGTGACTTAGCCCCACCCCCTGCCCCACCTGTTGGATCTATCACTTCGCAACCATAGTGGTGTTGCAAAAACAGATCCTGGATCGCCAGCATGCCAATTCTGTTGCAGCCAGGAATGTGCAGAGGTTGAGACTTCCCGTGCTCTTGCTTTCCGAAAAACGTACTGGCACGAGCTGGTTCAGAACCGACAACTCTGACAAGACCACCTGTCCGTGTGTAGTGGTCGAGGCATGCAGCACGTCAGCGAAGGAAAGTAAGTACCCCTGACTTGGCATGAGTGATCTACCGGCGCCCGAACTTGCAAGCAGAAAAAGGAAATTGGCTCAGACATCGACCCCCGCTTGCGCATGGAGGAGAAAGGTTTGGAGCAGCCGCTTGACACGCAGGGAAGAGGGCCGGGAGGCCAGGTGAAGGCGGTGCAGATCAGTTTTGCTTCGCGACCTCAAAAAGTTTAAAGGCAAAGGTGTAGCTCGGGCCCAGTAGGCAAGCGAAGCTATAGATATTTGGTGAAGTCTTCTTACAGCCGAGGCTTCTTATCGGCTTCTTCGCGGCTCGGCAAGCTTCGCAGTGAACGTGCCCGATCTCGACTTGCAATCAGACATCCTTGGGTCCTGGACGAACAACCGCATGGATCCAGTCCAGCAGAAGCCAAGCACGGTGAGTGCTGTAGGCCGTTGTCACTGAGCCTAGTCGGTGGTGCCGCCTCGGCATCCGTCTTGCACCATGATATCCAGTCACAGTCAGATTGCCTTCAATAGGCTCGACATCGTGCTGCCATTAACTTTTTTGCACACTTGCTTTGCGCGACTGCAGGTCCTACTGGCTCTGATATTCGCTGTGCTAGGCCTCTTGGTTGCACTGCACAGTCGTAAGTTCACGATCATGTTGCTTCGGTTTGCTTTGGAAGCGTTCTTCGGACCTTTACCTAAATGTAGCTAAATACCTCAAGTTGCAAACATGCACCGACACGCCCCCTCGCGAGGTGATTCCTCGTGCAGCATGTGTCACATCTACGACGAATATCGTCCTAGGCTGCAGGGTTTCATTGATCCGCCGAAGCTGCCACCGCTTGAGTCATGGAGAGCTGCTGGGCTAAGCTTCCGACAGTGAAGTCCTGTCCCTGCCAAGGGCAGCAGCGTTTGCAATTGACTTCTTCACATTCTCTGACTATGGCAGATCGCTCTGCTGATGCTTGTCATGCAGAAGGTGTAGGTCTCAAGTTTGCCTTGTGCAACTATAGGCATGACTGCTTCATCCACGAAAGTCGAATACAGTAGGAGCAGGAGGCCAGTGAGTTCCCCACATGAGTCCCCAGCTCTTTCTGGAAGGCGCTGCCATGCCCTGGGTGCCTCATGTAAAGTACCATCATGCCCGCTCGAGCAATCGTACTCCAAGTACCAGCAATGATATCCTCGACCTTCCCCTTGGTCTTATCAGTGAGGCCACACTTTATAACTAAAGCAACAGCGCTTCTTTGCCATCTGGGAGTCGCAGGGCTTGTCGACAGCTGCAGGGAATCTTGGATTCGGATGCCTCTTCAGCTCTGATGTTGCGGCTGAGGGTGTTCGAAGATCAATTCCCTCCGGGGCTGGATATCCTCAAATTCCAGAATCTCCCATTTTGCAACTTCCTTCGCTTTCCTAAACCTTATGTAAGCCTGGAATTCTAAACCCTCAGTCCCTGAACCCCCAAACCCTAAAGCCCTTAAACCCTTTTAGGGCCGTTATAGATCCCGTTAAGGGCCCCCTTTGCCCCTGGATCCCCAAACCTTGAAGTTCAGCAGAGGACTGGCATGCGGTTGGAGGTTTTGGCGCTCGAACCTTCAGGCCGGGGCAAGGGATGGCTGGGACGTTGGTGTCCGGGCTTGTAAAGCATCTGGGCGATCTGGGCGATTAAAGCATTGGGCGATTGGGGATAGTGCACTGCCACGACATATTATAGAATATTAAGCTGGTATACTGTACGATAATTCATATCTAATTGAAACTATTATAATGTACTATATAACATCGGGCCCTTGGGCAATTCCTGCAGGGATATAGGCCGTTTAGGGGCCTCATGCGCAGATGAATCCTGCAGATCTTGCAGGCGACCGTGGCCGATGAAGCGAGAGACCAAAAAAATGCTCGGCATGCGCACTGCATGACCAGCTGGTTTTAGAAGCTTGCCGACCCATTTTACAATGAGCAGCAAGCGCTGTGAATCCTTTCATAAGCAATTTATGCAGCCAGAACACCTTTAGTGACTATAGTGGTCCTTGGTAATACGTATCTTCAGGTTTGGGCTGGTACAATGCATCCAGGTACTGCCCCAGAGATAGCCAAGTGCGAGGTGGAGAAGTTGCAGGGTAGTCAGTTCCAGATAGTTACGTCCGATCGGCTGTAGAGACCTGCGCCGCGGAAGCTCCTTGATCCCATTATATCCCATTAAGCTCTACCGTTCGCACCCTCAAGGCTTTAAGACTCGCAGAGCAGCGTGAGAGTACAGTAACATGTTTTTCGTCGTGGTTTCAGTATCTTCTGTAGTCTGCAAGCTCACTTACAACAGGCCTCCCCCTGCCTGCCCTGTCTGGCTGGTTTCGATTTTCAGAATGTTGCGAAGCATGTGTCACCTTAGTCCTCCGGCGGCAGGGGGTAGTCCTCAGACAGCGGCAGGAGCTACGTGGAAGTTCCTTGCCACTCTCTGTTTGAAGTCTCGAAGAGCCCGGGCGTGGCCTTGATGTGCCCCGATGTTCCATCGCGGTTGATCCTCTTCTGAAAGGCTACTGTCACTTCTGTAAGCCGGGAGTGATGAACACTGAACCCTACTAGAGATTCAAACCTTATAAATCCTGCTGCGCATGCCCTCAACGGGCCGACGTGAGTGACGTACCGCGTTTCGAGACGGTTTGGGTGTCAAAATATCGTAGAACTTATTGCTTTGCATCTTAATGTTAGCATCGCTGCAATGGTAGTTTACCAGTAGCTTCATCATTCGGCTTCTAGTTCGCCTGCAACCTTCAAGGGGCTCAGCAGGGTCATCTTCTGGCAAAAATCTCCCCATCAAATGTGCGCGGAGTGTGGCCCGAAAAAGGGCTGCAGCAGCTTGCCCACAAGACGAGCCCAGTTGCACAAGTGTTTGCACGAAGCCCTTGGGAAACACTCACCAATCACTTGCTGAGACCTTGGACTATATATTAATCCACCTGTCTGTCTATCTATCTATCTATCTATCTGACTACATATATTATACTCAAGAGCAACCTTACATTGATATACATACACACATACATGCATACGCACGTGCATACATACATACATACATACATGCATACATACATACATGAGATCATAGGTATCCTGTATGGGTATGTACGTATGTATACGTATGTACGTATGTATATATATATATATGTATATGTACGCACGTCAATATGTATGTACGTAGGTAGGGAGGTATGTATGTGCATATGTATGTAGGTATGTCTGTGTGTATGTGTATATGTGCCTATGGGTGTATGTATGCGTATATGTCAATGTATGTGTATGTATGTGTATGTATATGCCTATGTACACATGTATTTGCTGTTATGGAGATTCTTCGACGGGTCTTGTGCAGATCCTCCTGCGACTGCGTCTTTCGTTATGGTCTTCGAATTCCTGCCAAGGACTCGTGCTCCAAATGCTAGGTACAGAGACCAAGGCCTAAATTAGTCTGTTCAGAAACCAAGATAGCGCTTGAAGATTCGATTGGACTGTGATGTCAGAATGACGAAAAGGCAAGATGCCGTGGAGTGGCAATGTTGCCAAGTTACAGTAAACCCCATAAAGTTGGAAACCGGATTAAGGCCAAATAGTGCTGGGACTCCCTATACATGACTCTTAAGGATTGAGGCTGTTGGGTTTCCAACTTTTTGGCTTCTACTGTAGGGAAAAGCGAAGACACCTGATACAGGGTAGTGAGTAATTCGTCATGAACAGAAGTCTTGATCTGTCCGAATCCATGGCGGGGCCGTAGCCCCAATCGCAGCAGAAGTGGATGCTATGGTTGTGGATTGCTGGCCAGACGTCGCAAGAAAAACATGCTGACCCGCGGAAGTTGCAGGGTTTCGCTCCACAAGTGCTCTCATGTTTTTCGTCTCGTCGCTCGCCTCTTCTGCTTGTTCCGGCCGGCAAACCCTTCGTGCACCCCATGTAAACTCGAGATTACGCGACAGGCTTCGTGCGAGCTGTCGACCAGGCATTCCCGATAGAGGCTCGCGACTAGCAGATATGGCCTGGGGCTTTGGGGTTTCGGCGATCTGGAACTTCGGGTGTCGCAGATTGTACAACTGCGGCTTCGGTGACCCAGCATAGCTGCAGCAAACTCAGGGGGCAAAGAAGTATCTACAACTGTGCAGGGCCAGTCTGTCCGAAGCTTCTTGCAGGTCAGCAGCGATAGGACTGTCACGGTGGGTATGGGTTCAAATCTGCAAGTACTGTACTGTTGGATACCATTTGCGATCTCTGCTGCTGCTGTTATCACAACTATGCCGTTTGAATTGGGCTGCCAGAGGCATTGCGCCACTAGAGCTATCATCGTTTCCACATTGTTGGCATCGCATCTCTGTTTTCTGTTGTTCCTTGTAAGCTTATTGCGAGTAGAGTGGTATCAGTGAAGATTGTTGTTTCTATGATTGCCGTTACCGTTCTGGAACTCCTCTTGACAGGTGCCCGCATCTCCAAAGGTTTCGGTCGAATATGCGGAGGCCGAGCCCTCGCAGTGTCGGCTATGTCCCGGGTTGCGGGCTACACGGAGTCGTTTCTGAAGCATGATGAATGAAGAAGCCTTGCATGTTGGGAAGGCAGCATGTCACGGCCAGGAGCTTCCATACTGCTGACATTACTGAGCTACTAACGAGCACGAGGCACCAAAATGATTTAATTATCAGGATCTGTTGCAAGGTTTCTCCGAGTCTTGGGGTTGCTCCCAGCATCCCAGGCTTGCAGAAGGATCGGAAGTATCAATGGAGACAGACAAGTCAGCAGGATTCCAGGAGCATGTCGACAACAAACGTAGGCACTCAAACTGCGAAAGGGCAGTCCCCAAGTTTGAGCTTCTGCACCTGTTGCCGGCTCGGCTCAAGAGAAGCAGTCTTTCTATGCAGCCTGACAGCTGGGCGGGTCATGGCAGAATGCCGCCCGGATTCCTACCATTGAAGGACCTTATAAGGAGTTAAAGTTCCTATGAGGGTTTCGGGTTTAGGAGTATAGGGTTAACTCGTAAAGGATTCCCATAACGGTTCTGCAATCATAGGGGTTTGGGGTTTGACGAGGGCTCTGCAAAGCTCTCACATTTTGAGGTTCCTTCTCCGGAATCCTTACACATTCAACCGTTTGCCATGTTGATTTGCCCCGGTTTGTGCAGGAGTTGGGGAGCAAGGCCATAAAAAGCCTCCTTGTGGACTCCTTGTGCAATTGGGTTGTGCGAAGGGTGGTCACAGCAGCAAGAAAGAACGGCACCGATTCGCAAGTAGAAGAGTAGGATGAAGATGAAGATGATTGTGACGACGGTGCGAAGAACGATCATGCAGTCAAGTCGATGAACAGCACAGACCACTGTCACTAGGAATGCAAACATGAGAATGGCACTGCCATTGGCATGCGGACATTGGGACTTCTGAGCGCAAGCTACCCACCGCATGATAAGGTCGAGGTTCACAAGCAGATGTGGACGATGATCGAATGAAATCATATTGAGAGGTGATCAGTACTGACCAACAAGCACGTCAAGCCGTTGTTCCATGGTTGGTTGGTTTATCATGCTTGTGTCAACGGGTCCCTGCACTTCAGCTTCGAACTGTTCGAGGCCAATCACACGAGTCAATAAAGATAGGCTCGTGGGGCTTCATCTCAGCATGCTCGCGTGCAGCGAGGTGCGAGCCCCCTGGCCTGTGGCCAGGCAGCAGGCGGCCCGGCATTCAATATGAAGATGTATTCGGCGAACACTGTTTGCATCAAATCCTGCCCACTTCTTGCTCTGAGTCAGAGACTGCTACATGGGCCATCGCAAGCATGTCGGTTTGCGATGCAGGGATGCGGTGCACATGTAAGAGCGTTCTACATGTGACCTGTTTGTGATGGAGGTGCATAGAGAGATCCAGTCGATCCATACTCCGGGAGGCTAGATGCGACACATGCTCCGAACCAGCATGAGATCACAAAGCCGCGCGGTGCCAAGATGTGTGTACGGTTACCTTCGGCAAGGTCGAAAATGCGCCTCTCAGATCCAAGCCACCGATCCCTTGAAGCTGCAAATGATTGACTCAGGCACACTGGACCTGAGTGGCAAGCAGCTGCAAAGCAAGGTGCTTGGGGTGCTCTAAACCGGTTCCGGCCGAAGCAGTTTCCCCTTCCCCAAAACATTCAGATTCAGAAGCTCACTAGACACCTGCACCCTATTTAGTATAGGGTTGGAAAAACAGCAGCACGATTTAATACCTTACTGTTCCTTGATGTTCTTTATGTAATGTCAGTATAAAATAGATATCCCCCTTAAAAGCCCTATTGGAATGATTCAGGCCTCTAAATTCCCCACAAATCCGCGAGGCGACCTCCAGCTCCTGTCGGATCACCTCGCGGCAGCTCTCTCGGATCATGCGGCCGCCCTCCAGTCTCAACTCCAAGTTCTGCTTTTCTGCTGCAGATGAGCGCCTTGCGGGTCTGTTTGGGGTTTCTCTACGGTTTTGGGGTTGAGGGTTTCTTTAGGGTTTCGGGTTCATAGGGTGTCTTTAAGGCTTTAGTTTTCTACTAGGCGTCCTTGCGTGCAAGCCTGCAGCGAAAAAAAGGTTTGGGGTTTCTGTAGTTATAATTTATCTTCGGGTTTGAGGCTTTACTCTCAGTTCATCAGACATATCGGTCTCAGCCCTGAACCCACACAATAGCTGCGAGGGTTTCTATATATGGGTTCCCCACAGAATCCTATAGGGTAGAAGTGATTCAGGCCATTATGGTTTGGGGAGTTGCGGATGTATCATTGCGGGGTTTTGGGGCTTAGAGCTTGAGGGTTCGTAGGGTTGACATGTGTCAGACTGTCAGATACCTGTGGTGATTGCAGATCAGATGTTGCTTGTTTCGAGTGCAGTGTGGCCTGGGCTTTGGGGACATTTTAGAGCCGAAGTTCAGGGTTGAAGGAAGAAGGTCAGCCACCACCAAGCAGGGCTGCAGGGTATACGCAGAACAATCATGCAAAACAATGGGTTCACATGTTTAAAGTCTTGAGAATGCCTGCTGTTCGCAAAGGCAAGTCCGGCCCGTTACCTGTAACGCTTTAAGCTGACTTTGCGTTGAAGTCCGCCAATCGAAGTCTGCCCGAAGTCACTGGGAAGTGCTGGATATGTTCCTGAAGCAAACCTTCCGGCCCTTCGAACTCAGAAACCGCAAATACTCCAGGCTGGCCCAGCAGGAGGAGTTGTCACAGGAGGCTGCATCATCAGTGGATGCTGGGCCAATAAAGACTGGGGACAGTGATGTGTTCAGAAGGCGACTGCTGTGCGACTTGCACTTTTGAGAATCAATAGTCGCGTCATCTTGCAGACTTGTCGAAGTTGCTCGTGCTTACGACTGGGCTTGAACATTTAGGCTGCTGAAAGAGCGCGCAAGGTCTTCGTGTCAAGATCGCAGCCCAGAGGGCAAGTTGTTCCTTACGTATGATTTGTCTTATTGTTGAATGTTGCGGTGCAAGTACTTCGTGACGCCATCTCACTCTCCCCACATGCATTCAATCCAAATGCCTCCAGATGCTTTGCATGGCCATGATAGCTTTCTGTCCGTGGTACTCGAAGCCATACTGTCCTGGTGCCAAAATCGCATCCCTCCTGAAAGCCTGAACGAACATGCTACCCGGACAGTTCAAGGAGAGACTCTGCCGGAATGCCTGTGGCCTGTCAGAGACAGCAGGCCGTTTGTCCGCAAGAGAGAGCAGGTTCCGGGGCCAGTTGAAGATGGCAAACTGCTGGTTTCGAGAGGTGGGTCTCGATACTTACATTAGACTCTAGCTCAGGACTACGATGCCCTTGGCAGTTGAAGAAATGAGACCCTCTACAAGCCCTGCGAGAGGGTTGTTGCTCCCTTCGCAAAGAATGTGGATCACAATTTCTGCGCGCAACGTAGCCTTTTCCGACACTTGTTTCGGGCTTATTAGGACGATACCGCAAACTTTGGGGTTACCGTTTTACCGCATCTGTTCCATCTGCATGCCGAACAGAACAATGACGACAATTCATTCACGGTCGTGACTACATGTTCGAGTGGTTTCGTTCGTGGAGTGTCTAGCCAGTGTACTTGCGGGTGTAGCCCGGCAACCCCAAAGCCCTTGTACCCTACAGCTTCTTTAGTCTAAGCCCTAAACCCTATACCCTATTAGCACCTGTAGACGAACCTGTATCGGAACTTCAGGGCACTCTTTCGGCAACCGGCGAGGCGGTGGCTCTGAAAGCAAGTTAGCATACTGCAGTTCTCTAAACCTCTGACTTAGGGCACTACCAAGCCGATATATGCTTTAGGATTTGGGGTCTAGCGGTTTGGAGGTCTATTTGCTGCTATCTGTTGCTGCCAGTAGTCACAAACTAGAGGCACTGGACTGCTCGTGCCGGCCCGTTCCGTCCTTTCGAACTGGAGATGGACCCAGGTGATCCTCAACCCTCCTCTAGACCCTACAGACTCTCGACGGCCACGGGAGTTCGAATCCCAAGCCATCGTGAGTCCCCCCTACACCCTAAACCTTAAGGTGACATGTCCTTCGGGCTTCCGGGAGCTGTGCCGGACTCACCAGACAGGCCGGCTTTTCGTCAGGTCATGCGTTTCCGGTTGAGGGGGCTTTTAGGGTTGGAGGGTTTAGAGGGCTCAATATTTGGGTCTTTGCTGCTCAGCTATTACATCAATCGCGCTTTCAGAGAGGTTTTGGTCCGGTCGGGGAAGGATGACATATGTAGTGACATTGACCTGATGCTTAGTGGCAAGGACATGAACTGTGGCCCGCGCATGTAAACGTGAGCACTGCAGGTTGCGGCCACCAGAGCTGCTGGTCCTTCCACCGCCTGTGCAGGACGAATTCAAGGCTTTGCTGGGTATGTACAATCAGCTGTTAGACGGAAGGCGCTCGCAATCAAATCCAGCTACGGTAAAACAGCGGTAAGTGACGAGCCGTCCGTCGCGTGGTCGTTTGCCAAAGGTGACGGTTCCCAACGGGGCGGATGCGACCTCGTGGGGTCTTGAAACAGACGAGTCCCTCGACTTCATGAAGCAAGGTTGGCACAAGGGTCTTTCAGTGGCAGCAGATGCTTCCATGTTGTATGCTCTGCCATATTACACAGAGATCAATGATGTGCTCTCCCAAATCATGGCAGTTTGACCAGTTTAGATCAGCCTTGCTTTCGGTATATGTTCTCGGCCGATTCTGAGTTACATGTGGTTCCGTCGTGTTACAATTATAATGCTTCTGGTTCAAGTTGTTGCTACTCATATTGGACAGCTGCAAAATCTGACGCTACCTTCCTGCAAGTACCGGTCTGCTTTGCAGTTTGTTTTGGCCATGCATTTGGCCTTGCCTCAAGCTTTGCTGTCAACGCTATCCTCATGTCAAAAGGCATTCGAAGGGAGTTCTGACTTGTGGATGGCGTAGCTGCTTGAGAAGGACAAAGCTTGACCTACCTCTCCGTTACCCTCGCCTGGTATGATGGTTTGGGAAGGGATCGGAACACCGAACAGACTGAAGTGAGGATAGCCAGCATCACGGCGAGCAAGATGCTGGAGGCCATTCCCAAGGTGGTGCAGCGACTTGGCTGCCAGTTGGCCCGGAGGCCATTGTTGTAATTGCGCAGTGTTAACGTGCGAAACAGCAAACTGTATGCTCGGTCCGCAGGCTGCGTGGTCCGGCTTCTGTTTCATAGCCTCTGTGTCAGTTTTGCGTTGTTCAGTGCCGGTAGCTCAGCATGCAGTAGCTGGCATGGTGTATCCCGACAAAGACAAATTAGATCAGAATCCATTCTTGGATGCTAAAGTTTGCTAAAGTAGATGGATGAAAACGGAGACTCCGAGACCCTGGGCCCTGCACTTTACCCAACATCCTAAATCATACAAATGCCAGCCATCAGCTATCAAGCTTCTTGAGGTCTTCTCTCCAGGCACATGAGAGGTGGCACCAGGACTGCCTTCAGTGCCTCAGCTGAGGGCTGGGGGTTGTCCTTTAAGTGCAGCGTTCAGTCTCCTGGAGGTGGGAAAGTTTGTACTTGGTCTTCGTGAATCGTCAATCATTTCCATGTGGAGTCTTCCGTGTTCAAGCTCCTGGGACTCACACGGAGCTCGCCAGATTTGCACAGAACGGTCTTTTGCAAGCAGGGGCCTCCATCACTCGTACAAGCGTGCAGTTGAACTGATTTACCGGTTTTCGTGTCACGAAGCACGCTCAGTTGAAGTGTGTGTGCCCGTGAAAGACACTTCTTATGTGACTTGGAGTTGGGTTTACTTTCCGACGAGCGCGTGGTGCGGTGGAACGGGCTTGAGCCCCGAGACCGCCCACACTGCAGGTGTTGGGCTGCTCGTCAAGAAGGCTTGAGAAAGCAGGCGGAGCATGGCAACATCATGGAGCATGCTCAGCCCGCCTTGGACTGCAGATGCGTGATGATGCAAGCACCACTGCAAGCTCTTTGCACTTGCAGCCGCAGTTTTGAATTTCATCCTTCCTGCAAACATGTTGCACTTCAAGCTTTCTTGCACCTGCCGTTGCTTCTGCAACAGGTCCTAGAGCGCCTGGAGAAGCGTTTGAACAAGCGGGCAGCCGGAGGAGACTTCTACGATTTGATGAGGGGTCGCAGCAAGGGGTTTCAAGTCTTTCAAACGGTTTCCACGATGTTGAGGTTCTCTCTAGAAATCAACGTAGCGCGCACCATGCGAGGACGTGTTGGTGGCAAGCGGCCAGAAGGTGGGGTCAAGCGGTTCTGCTTGCTTCAAGGTTCGGTTTCGGCAGCGGGAAAGGGTTGGAAGTCAGGTGCTCGTGACTGTGTGGGTGGGGCTAAGAAAAATTCTACGAAGGCCGGCGAGCTTTGTGCTGGAAGAGCCGATGTGCTGTCAGAGAGAGTGCCACACAGTATAGTCGTCATGCACAGAGCAGAAATAGCGTGTCGCTTCCGCAGACTGACATGCCATGCAGAAGCCGACTGGAACACACGAATTACAGCAGTTGTTGATGTCACTTCTGTTTTTGCGGAGGCCTACGCCACATCGACTCAGCAGACTCACTTCAGACGCCGGAAGAGCTGCCGGAGGATGGGCTTGAGGGAAGATACAGATGACCGAAATTCGAGTCGGAGGGCGCCCCAGGATATCTTTCGATAATCCCGGCCCCACGTTCAGAACCCTTACGGCTTCAGCACAGGAGCCTGTGCCGACGGGAAGCCCAGCTGCTTCGCTGCCCTGGGGCCACCCTGAAGCTTGGCTAGATAAATGAATAGCTTGCGGGAGGATGTGGTGAAGTGCAGTCATTTATATGAGTCGTCTACTCGGGGCCGCTTGCACCTCAAATACTTTTGAGTGTAGCCAAACAATCCTTCCCCGATAAGATAACCGCTGTGCCCCCAGACGAGCCCTGGCATGCGATGGTGGCCGAGAACGACCCGAGGTAAGGATCATAGGGTTCGGATGCGCGCGTCTCTGCCTGTCCCCACCTAGGACTGGTCCACGCCGATTGACTCTCGGCACTGCCGTCAGGTGCTAGAGTCATCTAGAAATACTTGCATCTAATTATGGTTGCATATTTCACAAGTGTCGGTCCTTGCACCGGTGGACTTCCCAAACCTTGCTGTAGACATTTGTGGGCATACGTATGTGTCTGCAGGTGCAATTCATAAGCCTACAAGATCCTACAAGCATAAGCTTGAGCTTGGTGATGCAAGCAGTGGTGTATGGGTGTGCCTGTGTGTGCTTCCTATGCACGTGCAGGCATGCATGCACACATGCATGGATGGCATTTACATGTATGTTGTGTAGTGTAATGTACTGTAATGTAAGGTAATGTAATGTATATAAATCAATGCAAGTACGTATGTACCTGTTGTATATATTTTGTGTGCATGTGTGCAATTTTGTATGTATGTATGCGTGTATGAACATATGTATGCATGTGCAATGAGGTAGCTCGTGCTTCAAGTTCAGTGTGTCCATCACGAAGTAAAGCTCAAACTGCATCACAAGTGCATACTGGTCTGCAGCACAAAACTACGGAGCACATAGTCAGGTGCCTTGCCATTGCATTCGTCTTACAGTTCCATAAGCATACACATCTTGCTGTTGCAGTCGAGTGCCAGACCCTTACATAGCGGCGCCTGCTCAGCAATTTTGGCCATGGCGTCAGTACCATGCCCATGTCGCCTTCGTAGTCAGGAATCGCAGACTCCGGACAACTCCTCTGCGATAGCTGTTCGGGAGGCACGTCGAGCGTTTGGGTTGACTGGCCTTGGACATCGATCCGAGACTTTGTCAAGACAGGCTGGTATGCAACTTACAAAGGCCGGCAGGTCGCGGCTTGCTCGGCCGGAAGTTTCAATCAGTTTCCATCAGGAAATCAGGATGACGGAATGAATGACTCCTCACCTCCGATGATGAGAAGTCGCCGATCTGACCTTACGTGGCAGACGTGCATCGATCGTAAGTTGCAACTAGCTAGCCTCTTCTCTTAGCCTTTTTTCCCAGTAAAAGCCCAAGGGATGGTGGGGCACCTCTGAAGCGGATGAGTGAGAAAATCAAAGACGTATAGATCCTGCAGAGCCAGCTTGCTTTGGCCCGTTGTTGCCGCAGGACCACGGTCAACAGGAGCTCTTGCGGCAGGGGAGTTTCTTCGAGGTCCCTTTCCTGGTTTGTGAAAGGATTGCAGAGGGGTGGAAATTAACATAGACGTACCAGAGCACATGTCATCCGAAGACCATCCTCACCAAGTCGCGGCCCCTCCCCCATGGACTCGATCGAGGTTCCTCCCACCTTGGATGAGTCAGAGAGATGGATCCCGGCCTCTTGGCCGCAGTTCACCTCTGACAGCAGTCAGCCATCGGAATCGGAGACTTCGGAGCAGGGAGCGGTTTTCGATGCAAAGACAGAGGGGCATTACTGGTCGAGGTTGGGGAGTATTCCAATTTAAATTATGCTTATTGCGGAGTTGTCTATGTTATCGTCTTATTCGATGAGGGTCAAACTGAAAACGAATCGGAACAAGATCTAGACGACCTGGCCGATTGGCGAGCCCGTGTCACGTCAGCAGTTGTCTACAGGCCACTCATGCGTGGGCCCGTCGGTGCATCTTGGCCAGCAGCTAGAATTTTTAGTGGTCTTCGAAACTTGTCGTTAGATGCTGAAGCTTTTGTCACATACAGCATGTCTAGGTGCTGTCCAGTGCACTAGTTGCAGTTTTTGCAAGCGAGAAGCTGTTCAGCTTGCCGTGCCTCTGTGCGTTGACCCTAGTCTCCAGAGACCCCCTTTCCTCGATGTGCTTTGCACGCCGGCGACCGTGCAACAAGTGCTGCCTTACAGCCTCCCACTTCCTCGTTCTGCTGTGGACTCAGCAACATGTTTGGCGCCAGGCTTCCTACTGCTGGAAGACTCCAACCGCTACATCATAGGACCATCGGCAGCAGCAACATTGGTCGTGCGTTGTCGGTTTTCTGGGTTTCTGTCTGCTCTACAAACCAGATCGCAGGGATGACCTATGTACTTTGCCAACAGTGCGATCGACAATCAATGCTGCCAAGGTTGCTGCTGCTCGCAACACTATCTGAGCTTACCACCAAAATCGGCACAAACACATTCGCAGGACGCATCATTTCCGCCTTCATGACGGCAGTGATCATGTTGAGCACGGCACGCTCCCCAGCCAGTGATCCCCGGGCATTCGGTCTATTGATTCTGCGAATGTGGGCCTTGATCCCCGAAAATATTTGTGCAGCTTCCGGGCTCCTCCATATGTGCGAGCATCGAACAAACAACTCCTGGTGCGAGCTTGCCTACGCATAATACTCGGTATATACACATATATGCTATCGTATGCAAATGTATAGAAATTCGCCCGTATATGCATCTACACCCCAATATGTTCGGAACAAAGGTATAAGTAGAACGCACATGTCAATATCCTGTTAATTCAATAACTGTGCCGATAGGAAGGTGAGCAGGCAAGTGAGCAAGTGACTCAAGTAGGTAAGTGGGTAAGCAGGCAAGGAAGTAAGCTAGTCTGCGAGCGGGCAAGTGTAAACAGCAAAGTGATGTGACATAAAGTAAAGCAAAAACAAAGTAAAGCGAAGCGAAATACCGAAGTAAGCAAGAAAGACTTTATGTCAGCGAGTAGATGTAATTCAGCAAGACAGTACGCAAGTCAGCCAGCGAGTACCTACGTAAGTAATTAAATGAGTGAGTGAGTGATTTAATGAGCGAAGCGGGCGAGTGAGTCAGTCAGGATTTGAGTGAGTGTATGATATGTGTATGTATGTGCTTATGTATGTATGCATGCATGTATATCTCAAAGTACGTACATGCACGTATGCATGCACGCATGCATGTTTGCATGTACTTTTTAGCCGCGTAGTTCGAACGGCAGACAAGTATATATAGGTAATTACGCACACACATACACATACACGCATAATTACACATGCACATACACATACGTACATACAGCCATGCACATGTAGACTTGTAGACTACACATCTTTACGCACGTGGTGACCCGTCTGATCTGCAGGTGTCTTTCGTCATCGAAACCATGCCGCAGCCCGGCTACGTCTTCTTGGGTACAGGGTAGGAGTTTATTGCAACTGCGCACAGGCTGCGGATCTTCGGGTTCATTGAAGGTGGACTAATGCATGCAAACGTGTCGTGGTGAATTGGTTTCTTCTTTTCGAGGCTGCAACTCGATTGTTGCTCCTGTGTCATGCTGTGGAATGTTGAACCTGAAATACTTATCCGTCAGGGGTTTCAGGATGCGCCCTGTGGAGAGTCCTCACAGAATTCTACAAAAAAGTCTGAATTCCAGAAAGAGCCTAACACACTAAAGCCTGCAGTGCGACCTGGCCAGCTCCACCTCTGAGCTCCCTCCCTTAACTCTAAACCCAACAAATGAACACTCCACTCCGGGAGGCAACCGAACCCTACTTGGACGATCATGAGACTTCGTAAGTATGGTTGTATAAAGGTACCTTATATGACCATAGCCCACCTTAGCCCACCTTACAAAATCCCTTAAGATCCCTTCAGTCAGGTCAGTGCAGGAGCGGCCGGCACTGTGTCTTCAGCTCCTGGATGCTGGGGAGCCTCTCACAGTCTCGGCCTGTGAGCCCGTGCTTCGGCCGCAGGGCTTGGGTCGTCTAACGGGGGCCTCTGATGCAGAAGGGCTTACTGTAGCAGCTTTGGGATTTCATGCTGGCTTTTTGAGCAGATTGGTAGCCCTGTAGGGAGGAGGCTCGTGGGACCTGACAGGCGACTGAGTGCCGTGGAGAGGGAGGGAGAGAGAGAGAGAGAGAGAGAGGATTGAGAGGCGTTTTGGGTCGGAGGCATCAGGATGTTTCTTTGCACGGTTGGGGTGATTTCCTTTCAATGATGGGCTTCGGACACGGACCTGGGGGAGATCCACGGAAACCCTTGCAAGAGGCTTGGAGGATGTTGGCGAAGACTTGTGTTCTGGGGTAGAACATCTTGGCTTGAGCTATTGCCAGATGTAGGTCATAAAGTTCAAGTATGCAGAAGCAGGAAGTACATGTCTCGTTCTGCACACGAGGAGGTAATGACTGTCATGTTCCAGGACCAAACTTATCAGAACAGTGATCCAAGGGCAGATGTATAAGCAGGGACGTTGCGCATCATATAGCCCTAGCATCGGCTGCCTGATTGGTTGCATGGGATGCAGTCCAGCCTTCCAGACATGTTTTCGCATCGGCAGATGCCAGCTACCAGGACTTGACGATGATTGTAATCTCATGCCAGCAGCCAAGGCGCCTCCCGACATCTTCGCGACATTGGAGCTTATTTGCATCGCACTTCGGTATCATCGTCAACTCAAAGCGTCAAACCTGCCTGACGGAACCGAGTGTGCTGAAACGAAAAGCCAATTTAAAGCAATATGACCGAAAGAAATTAGGGGATAAGGTCTGCATAGGCCCGGTAAAAAAGCCTGGCACAGAGGACACAGAGGACCGCCTACGATTGGGCATTAGCGCGGTTCTTTGTGCCAAACTCGTAGTTTCCCGCAGCTTCCTTTGCGTCGAGTCATGCCGAGTCCATGAGCAGGGCCTGAATTCCCAAGAAGTCCAATCCCCTCGCACTCCGGAAAGATCGAAACCATGACGCTTTAAGCATGAAGCCGAGGTCGTTTTTTCTGCTGAGTATGTTCTCAGACTGGCGCTCTGTCATACCGACTCCCGCTTCGGGGTCAGTTATCTGGGCCGGACCTTCTACTATGCCGCCACTTTGAGCGAATTTTGTCGCTTTGTCACTTTATCGCGAATGCTCTTCAGTGCTGCGGAAGCATTAGATCACCCCAATGAGAAATTGTCGAAGAGATAATCGATATGAGCATGTTCGAGGATTCGAGGCTGTAGTTTGAGAAGTAATCTGCACAAGCCACACTGTCTTCCCCGTGTTATGTAGCTGCTGCCGCGAATCTTGTGAGCCTTTGGCATTCTACAGCCTCGTTGGCGCCACTCTTGCAGTGACCCACGCTTGCCACTCTGGGGCACAGATTTCCAAGTGCTACCTCCAGCGCTGTCGTCACGAACGCAAGAAGGACAGCTGCCCCAAAGGGTCCAAGTATCCTTATGGTATATACTTAGACTCCCAAAATACCCTATAAGTATATATCATAATGATACTTGGACCCTTTGGGCTCCAAATGAACAGACGTGACATCACCACGACGTCCAGGTTCAGCCGCTTAACATGATCGACGTGGCTGCCGTGGTGCCTTTTTACGTAAACCTCTTCATCGATGGCGAGGAAATCGGCGCCGCATTCCGTACCACGACCATATTAAGGTTTGGGGGCTTGAGGTCTGCTGGGGTGCCGGCTATGGAGGTCACGGCGTGCACATCTTAAAAAGATGAGGTAATCAAGCATGCGAGACGGTTTGGACTCCTTTGGAAGCACAGGTTGTGCCGCATCCGAAGTATTTCTAGTCACAGCCAGACTGGCCCGGTGGTGGCCTGTCCCGATCACTGGTGCTGCCGAGGTGACGATTCGTAAACTTCAGCTCGTGTTTTGAAGAAGTAGAGTTTCCTAAGATAGCCATTTGAGTGTTATTGGGGTGCTGTGTAGTGATGGAGGAACTTTATCACCAAGCTTCCGTACTGGCCACGTGCTGAACTAAGAGCTGCTTTTGACATAGCGACATCACTGACATCCAGGGTTGGCTCGTTGCCAAATTCCCTTGTGAAGAAAAACATATCAACGAAGGTAAACTGCCTGAAGGGTGCCGATGAAATGGGCTCAGTCGGTCTCTTACGATAACCCTGCCGGCAATGCCAGGCATGCTTCGGCTCATGAGGGTATGTCGGCTGCTGAAGCTGGCGAAGCATCACCAAGGCAGGATTAACTTGACATTACGGTTTGAAATCGACAGGTGTCCAGTCTGTGCGAAGTATCATAACGTGGTTGGATTCGGGGTCATCGTAGCGTTCTATCGTGGACAATGCGGACTTCCTGCTCAACCTCCACAACTCTGCTTTCTGATCCCCCCGCATGAAGGCATGATGGTGTGTCGCGGCCTCGGTGTGCAACTTTGAGAGACTGTAATCTGCAGAGTTTCGATCGAAGTTGGACGTAGTTACATGCTCAGCCTCGGTCCATTACGTGACACTCTGAAGCTCAGATTCGGTGGAGCACCCTAGCCAGGCCTTTGTTGCGATGTAAGCAGCAGATAAGGGAGCCCTTTCTTCTCCCGATCACATGTTTGTGACAGGAAGCCGCGTGAAATTTAAGAGGTGATTGAAAGCTTTTCATGTTTTTCGCTAGAGAGAAGTGCGCATCGTCTAACGGACGCGAAGCTTTATACTGTGACAACCCACAAAGCCGCTCCAGGTGCTGAAGCGTTGGTCAACAGCGGGCTGCCTTTAGCACTGCTTCTGGTCTTTGTGTTTTTACGTTTACATATCTTGAACATGAGTCGCACCTGAGCTTCTTCCGTTCATCCAGACATTCTTTTAAGGAGGAGGGGATGCGGTGCAAGGTTCAGAGTTCATGACCTCGATTTGCAAGTTGCTCGCAGCAAGTGCAGACAGCAGATTTTGGCCACCCGACCCCGTCCACCTTTGCCGCCTATAGCCAACCCCCGACAATTGGGCTCAGGGGCCGAGTATATAGAACGAACCTTCTCGATAGAGGGCTCTGATCCTGATAGTTGCTTTTGTACACTTGCAATTAAAGCAGTTCAGCTCAGGCTGTTCTTCTACGATGTGCTCTTCGGCACCCCCGTCTGCAAAAAAGTCTTGCTCGATGTATCAGACGGACGGCGCTGTAGATGTCGGAAGAAGGCGGTGAAGATTTTGCTGTGCCTGGGGTTTGCACAGATATATGGGGCTAACGCAGATTTTTCGGGCATGGCGATGCAGAGTGCGAGCTGTGAGACTGCGACGCTGCTAGGTATCATCTTCGCGACGCTGATACACACGATGGAAGGCTGGATCACTTCTCAAAACCTTCCTCATAAGACCCATAGAGTCTTAGAGAGAATCGTGCAAGCCGTTCCATTCAGTACCATGTTGCCCAATGCAGTCCGACATGTCTCCGATTGTAAACATCTCTGGCACTACCTACAAGTCAGACTGACACTCGGAAGAACACCTTTTGCAGAGAGAAGCGCGGAGGCAGCAGATATTCGGTGGATGAAAGATGGACACAGCCGCAATTGGATCCGGCAACCGGCAGCTTGTCGTGGCTGGTTGCTTTGCCTGGGGTCGAGTTTGCGGATATTGCCAGATCGTGAAATCACGCAGGCATCGCCACAAGCAATAGCGGAGCATAGCCTACTCGACGTCGGCTTAGCAGCATGTTTTTACCCGTATGCCGGTTCACCATGCGAAGCTTTGACTTATGAGCTGCATGCACTAATGCCGTTCCACCAAATAGCCTTAGGTTCCTGTGGCAGGAATCCATGATCAGGTGCTCCATGAATTCAACATGGGTTCGAGTGGAATCAGTTCAAAGTCCACAGATCTTGCTCGAAGTGAGCAATGATGGTGCTGAGGTCTTTTGATCAATGCCACGTATCCGACAGGCCGTCGGGTCGGGTTTTCCTGATCTGCAACCTGTCACCTGCAAGCGCATGGCCTCGCAGAGAGGAGTAAGAATGCCGCTTGCAGGTACCTTTGTGCGGCCAGACAAGTGGCATGAGGCGGGTAAGGAAGTAGGGAGCTGTGCATGAGCTTTCACAAGTTGGTACTTCCTGCACGAGAAAGCCAAGGTCGAACAACCCATCAAGGAAGCTCCCTCCGTAGCTGCCCATGTCTCCCGAACACTAAGATAACACCGTATATATATATATATACATATATATATACATATATATATATATATATATACATATATACATATATATATATATATATACATAAATATATATATATATATATATATATATATACATGTAGATAGACAGATAGGCAGATAGGTCGGCAGATAAATTATAAGTTGATTGATAGATGGATAGATGGCTAGCTAGCTCGGTCGAGAGGTAGATAGGTTGTCGGTAGATAGATAGACAGATCGGTAGTAGATGGTGTGTGTGTGTGTGTATGTATGTATATATATATATATATAAATAAATAAATAGGTAAATATATATATATATATATGTGTGTGTGGTGTATGTGTATACATATATATATATATATACATATGTATGCATGACATCGTGTCTGGGGTGGAGAGCCTCCGCCACTTTAATGCCTATCCTGGCCAGGGTGATGAACCCACACCGTTCACCTCAATCCCTGCTGCGCTGTGGTGGCTTGTTTGAATGCTCGGGGTTTTCAATACATGTTCCTCTGCCTAAACGCTCTTGTTGTTCTGTTTCTGTTCGAAGCTATCCCGGCGTCGCTGCACCGGTTTTTCTTTTGGTGGCGGGAGTGTTTTCTCCTGCTCGTCGGGTTTTATCTACTTGAGGCAGCGCCGTGCGGGCTGAGGCTTGTTCGAGGTTTCCCTTCAGTCGCTACCGTTCCGGTTCTTTCGTATCTTCAGGTCTCATCAGATTCTATGGCTGGCCTTCGAGAAGTGCCCAACCCCACACCCTAGATTTTGTTTTGTGTATGCCTTCAATGTCAGCCTGCACCGAGGTGGGTCTTCACGACCACCACGACAGTGGGTTATGGTGATATGGCTCCAACGACATTTCTTGGGCAATCGCTAGGCGCTTTCGCTCATTCCTCATGTTCTGTGTGGTGGTCAGCTTCTGGTGGCTCTTAGGGGTACTCGAGCTTGCTAGAAGGCTTTGATGCAGCAAGTGGTTAGCAATGGGACCCGCGATTCTACTGGAAAGTGCGCTGCCTGAAATCGATGAGATAGGGAGCAGACGCAGAAGCAGCTAAGAAACGTGTACTACATGTAATGTAAGGACAGGAGACTCGACGGGCTTGTGGTTCTGCAGGGAATGTGCTTCGGGGGTTACCCTTGTCCACCACGCTGACCGTGAAGGAATCCCATCAAATGCTCATCCGTAGATTCTGCAGATGATCGCACAGGTGTGCTGATATTCTACTTTGGCATCATCCTCCTGGCTTTGCCCATAAGCTCCTTGACTTGCTAGTCGAGCAGCTGTCTTCACGACGGTTCGTTTGCGTTAGGAAGACTGGCGTGGATTAACGCAGGTGCCCTCCTGCACCAAGCTACACCAGGCTCTGTTGGTGCTTTTCTAGCCAAGCAGGGTCATAAGTGATATGTAGTTCTGGATTATTTCCTGGTTCGGGAACATCCTGCTTTGCCCGAGTTGTGGATTGTTGACCTCTTGGGGCATGATCCAGTTTTGACGTTTTCAAGAAGACCACGGCTGACTTTGCAGCAATTCTGTATTCGACGGCTCGCAACATCTCATGCTGCAAGCACGTGCGAGTCAATCAAAGTCGGCGTGACAGTCTAATTAAGAACAGCAAACCTCCCACCCTGTCAGAAGCTGGCCCAAGCGAGCCCCAAGCCCCTAAGTGAGACATGGGCCTCAGAACGTAAGGCGTCATCAGCGCGAACTTCGAGCATGCCTATGAGCGGCAGCAGGTCGGAGCTGGCGATCAATGTTTTCTGGTTTTACGGTCCAGACCCATGCAGTCCGTATGTGGTGACTCCCTGACATGGATCGCACGCACAGTCAACATACTCTCATAAAGGGTTCAGGTAGTCACGGTTACGAGCTTCAAACAGGACGCGGCTAGTGTGAGGTCGTTTCCTGGTTCGTTTGAGTTCCTGGTTTGTAGCGCTAGCCCGAAGCCGTGAACTCTTGCTCTCAACTCCATCATATCCTGTCTTCGAAAGTTGATTTCGCTATACCATAGAATCCAAAGAAGCGGTCTCAAGTCGCCATTTGCTTCGCTGCTTGGTCAACGAACGTTGTTAAACTCTGTTAAGCTGCCCTGCCTCAGATGTTCCGGCGGAAGAAGCACCACCAAGTTACTCGGAGTTCGTTCATGACGCAGATGGCCTCACACTCGAACAGGCCTTCTGAGCGCCTTGCCAGCAGCTGCGGAAGCCAGCGACGGTTGTACATCTGGCTTTTGCGTCGATCTTTCTAGCGATTGCCTAAGATGTTGTCGTACAGGCACGTGTCTCTTGCCTGTCATGTCCAGGACTTCTCGGATGAAAGCTTTCCCAGCTGGGCAAAGTTCAGGGCTCGGAGATCGAGGATAGTTTGACAGGTGGAGTAGGTTAGGGCTAGGGCCAGGGTTTACTTGGACCGTAAGGAAACTACACTTTTCGGGCTCCCTAATATGATTTCCTTGCATGAGCCCTTAACAAAGGTAGTTTATTTGGGCTTAAGGTAGGGGGTGTCTCCAACATCCACTTGTCGGGAATCTCAACACAGGGAGCCTCTTCCCACCACAGGTCACGGGTAACCTTTGTTCGCAGCTTCCGGGACACCACCGTGTGTTTGCCGCGAGTGAGAGGCTTCCGAGCCTTGCCTTGATTTGAGTTGTATATATATATATATACATATGTATATATAAGTGTATATATATATATATACACATTATTTATTTTACCATATATTACATAGTATTAACTATACATGTTATACATGTGTCATGAGTATTATATACATCTACATATACATATCATGTAGGTGTGTTTTCCTTGCTGGCCACCGCCACAGATAACACCCTGCGGGTGACCCACAACTGTGTGGAAGTATCCTCCATACAGACAAGAGCCACGTCACTTGCAACGGCTGTTTGGGGCTTGATGCAGGAACCAACGTAGACTGCAGGGTAAACTGTCAACTTCTCGGCAGCATATACGATCCGTAGAGCCGTAGAGCGAGTGTTCGGCAGAAAGTTTGATGCTCCAAGGCAGAGCCCTCTTCATAGCCCTTTTGCCGCACTGCGAGCGTCTTGAGTTCCTGGGTTTTCGGTGTTGCCCTGTGTTAGATTCTGTGCTGTTTTTCGGAGCTGTGTCAGTCGGAAACAGGCGGCAGTTGTCAGCAAAGAAGACTCCGCACACGTAGTCGGAGGGTGATAGCCTGAACATGCCTGAACAGGATTACGCCTGGGTGTTCCTGAAAGCCTGACACGTCAGTGGAACCTTTTTGACTTTGCTCGTGTTGCGGTGTCACAGCCTGGCAATGGTGCTCAGATCCTCAACGAGCCGAACTCATCACTGCTTTCGCTGGCATTGTCTTACCTCAGCTTCGCGATGATCATAGTGACCACGGTGTCGTTGGTGCTAGACTCTTGCATGCACTGTTGTAGTGTGTTGCAGACACCTGCAACTGGGAGTTCTGCAGACCCAGACTCCGGTCCTTGATTTGGTGTATAGCATGGTGTAGGTCAACACACCACTGATTGAAATTCCTGTCCTGCGGAGCATTGCCTTGATATCTCACTGGGCCGATGGGATCAACTAAGACCTTTCAGATCCTGCCACATCTTGCTCTGCCTGCAGGGACTCTGCAGCTGCGGAGGGCTTGTTTGCACTTCCTATGCAACCGGCTGGGCACAAATTGCGTCGAGACCTGTGTCGGAACTCAGTGATGCATGTCATCGGGGCATAGGAACCCTATAGTTAGTCCCTTTAAAAGGGGACCCTCTTATAGAACCCTTCGTAGTTTCTAAGGGTGCCGGAAAGCCTCTGGACACCCGAGGAGTCGATGCCATTGTTCAACTATACTCCTGACAACTGTGGAGACCCGGAGATCAGTCTCCCGGCTTATGGGTATAGCGTTTAGGGGGCTTGCTGCTTTCGAACCCAGTCGTGGGGCGAGGATCAAGCGATCAGTCCACTTCTGCGTTTCCTCCGTGAGTTCCCACACCTGAATGAGCGAGCTCCGAGAAGAAAGGATTGCAGCTTGCAGCCATGGCAGTCTCTCTGATGAGTCCTGTGGTTGGCCTGTCTGTTTTTGTTCGACAACTTCCAGTTTCGAGTGCTTTTGGGCACCTCAAAATGTGGACAGATGAACCTCTGAGGCGTTGAACTTTGCAAGCCGGTTCCCGACATTGCCTTCGAATACATCGAAGTCACAGGCCGCTGCAGACAGAGCAGTTCGAGTGATCATACTCCACGGAAGTAGACGGCGAACGCATTGACAGACGGACCCCTCCAGTTCTTATCATATTTTGTTGAAGAAGAGATTCATTGTATCGCATAGGCAGGGACGAAGCTGAAACGACACGTGAAATTCGTCGACAAGGAAAATCTCAACGGAAAAGGCGTCCATCAGTTTTGCACAAAGAGAGCACTGCGTTTCCACTCTGTGGCCAGTGATCGAGAAAATGCCCCATGTCAGCCCGCCTTCGCCTTGCCTCCTCCCTGTTGCAAGCACGTAGTGGAGGTCGCAGCTCAGCATTCACTGCTTGGTAACTAATCCTGTTTTCCAATGTAGCTGTTGTACTCCGTTTGCAGGCATGCGTTCCGGAGTCTTGCAAGTCGTGAAGCCCATAGGCGATCGTACTGCAGACACCCTTCCCAACATGGCCGGCATTGCATCATACGTCTCTGCAACGCCTTTGTCAGGCACTATCTTCTTCACCGTAGAATATGCCGCCGCCTCAGTGTCAACTTGCAGGCTTAGCAAGATGACAAACTCGATTGGAGGTTGGAAGGGATCACAGATCCGGATGGTGTCTTGATCAAGTTCTGTAGGTATGTTTTACTGCCTGGGTCGCCCTTCTACAGCAGTTTCACCAAGCAGATACCTATCTTCAAGCGCTTCTCATGAGCATTTTTTCAAGCCGCAAAAATATCGTGAGACTTAGGCGCTGCGCATCGCGACTGCGCATGCTGCAACGGAACAGGCTACGCCTGTTTTGCCTTGCTTCCACACTAGTTGCAGCAAGCAGGTGCGTGCACGTCTCTGTAGCGACATCCCAAAACTACAAGTGCCAACATTCGCTCTCGTCTGGTCATATCATCGTTTTGCTATTTCTGTTGCGCCTCCGAATGGTAAAAACCATCCTGTCAGGAGCTGCACCTGTCAGAGGCGCGCAGGGGGCAGTGTAGAGTTTACTGAGCAAGTCCTCCTCGCACTCAGGACTGCGATGCCTTTCCATACTGTAGCACAGGCTTTTCCATCTGTAGTACTATTGAAGTTTCGAGTTAGAACAGTGCATTATTGCTACACGTAGTAAAACTAAACGGCGCGCAGACGCGGATTTATTACCCCGGACTACCCTTTTTGTTCGTTTTTGTTCCTCCAGTTCGGATGTTTGGACACGGGCTCGGTCCGAGCAAGCTTCTTGCTAGGATTAGAATCAAGCTGCTGCAAGCGGGCCTTCGCGCAGTCAGCCCGCCTGGCGCACAAAAAACCATTGAACGCATCATGTGCTTGCTCGATTGTGTCCCACATCGAGTGCTTAATGAGCTGTGCAGTTCTTAGCTTATTACCTAAAACTTCAGGTGCGCTTGGGCCCTGAAGCCTGTGTACAGGAAGAGGATCCAGACGAGAAGTTGCCGGGATGGAAAAAGACCCTGAGGCCGTGGGAAGTGGTCAGAGGGATCTCATTTGCACATGCCCATGGCAATGCATGTTGTATCTTGAGCCCATCATCTGCCCACTGCAGGCTCTAGACTCTTGACTTTCCTTCGTGCCTCTGCTTGGATCAGGTATTCCATGCAGTCGATGAACGTCATCGATGTGATGGCCATTGCAACATGGCTATGTTCCTTTCCGGCGTTGCCTCCTTGCTAACGTGGTCAGTAAGACGCAATGAAATTAAGCAGAGCTAGTCGAGAAGTGTGGAGAAGTGATACTCCCCCTCTATGTCAAGAACATTTGCATTTCATGGGCTGGAGTGCAGGGAGTACCGATGGGTGGCTGATTGTTGCTGAGGTCCCCTTCTACCTTGAGTTCTTCGGAGCAGCAGGCACCCCTGCAGCGGCTCAAAGCACAACCTTTTCGGCTTCGTCACGGTGACATGTGCGGCATGCGTGTGCTAATGTGTTCTGTCTTTCCTGCGGCAACTTGTGCTTCGTGCTTCTGGATTATGCCAATGACAGGTGGGTGGGCAGCTGTTCTTCGTGTGCTGCGGTTGGTCCGGGTTTTTAGAGTCCTGAAGCTTGGACAGATTCAGCACGGCCGTGATTTATTCAGACCTGCTCGGAAAGGTCATGCGCAGTCCGCAATCGTGGCAGGGTTTCCCGGAAGGAGCAGGCTGAGCGAACGCAGTGGGCAGATGTACTGCTCAGCTGCCAAATCCCCTCTCTCCCTTGCCGAGGTAGCACATGGTGAGAAAGGTTTCCCTGTACCGTATCTACATGGACAGGGTGAAGCATGCTACCCATGATCTGTGCGTTTGTGACGGGTTTACCAAGGAAGTCGCCGAAAATGCGTGCATGCCGCTCGGCGATGCTTTATAGAAACAGAGTTCCAGAACCCTACTATTGAAATTCATGTGAGGTGTACTCGTATCATAAATGCCCCTACATAATGGAGTCAGCGCTGAATCGATGAACGTTAAACTTGTGGACTCGACGGATTAGAATGAGGATCGTACAATATTGTGTGGCGACAGAGGAGTTTGGTTTGCACCGTAGAAGTTCACGTCGGTCACAAGCTGACAATGACGGGTGCTTCTTGGTTCGGGCGGTCGCCAGCCCCCGCGCGAAGGGTCCTAGATAGAGTGCACGACAGATGAGGTGTGGACATGATCCTTTGCATCGCCACTTGTCCTGATTTCAGAGACATGTGCAGCCACCGCATGTCTGTTTTGCGGAGTGCTAGTGAGTGCTCGTACACGAAAACTGACACGTGTGGCCTGCCCCTGACGTAACCTGTCGGCGCCACGACTTCTTGGAATTCTGTATGTATGTATTTATGTCCACTATACTATATATATATATATATATATATCCCTATGTGTATATATATATATATATATATATATATATATATTTATCCCTAAGGGTGATTGTACCCATTTTGCATACACATCGGGCCTAATGTACCTATTTATAGGGAGTACTTTAGGGCCAATGTATATACTAACTTAGGGTATGTATTTATTCATATTTACATGTATGTTTCTAGCAGGTACGTAATTACGTGTGTATGTGTGTGTGTGTGTGTGCATGCATGTATGCCCTCGAGAGAATCCGCGGCATCACGCTGCATGCGCTCGCAGGATCAGAGCCTGGTTTCAAAATGCGCAAGCGCATCCTCCGCCACTGACATTCATGAAGTCGAAGACTGAGAATGTAAGTGCTCAGTATATATAGTACCCAGAAGGCAGCAAGACGTAGAAAGAGTCGGTCCAATAGACGCTCACCTTGAGAAGTGCAGAGCAGACCTCAGCCATGATCAAGCGCGCCCTCGGCCTTTTCGCCGGTGGGGAGGGCGCTGCAGAAGATGACGACTCCGATGACGTCACCCCAGCGCAGCGGCAAAAGCTTGAAAGGCGTCTGCTTCCGGGAGCACAGCGAGGCAGAAAGAGAAAGGACATGGACGAAGATGAGGGGGACAGTGAGGGCAGCACTGACAATGATTCCGATGACGATCCGCCTGTGCCAGATGCAGAGGAGACGTTTCGCGGGCAATACCACTGCCAGCTATGCCCTGACAAGATCCTGCTCACCGAAAAGCAGCTAGAGGTCCACCTGCATAGTGGTGCACACAAGCGAAAAGAGCGTCACTTCGAACGGGCCAAGGCAATGGGATTGCAAGCCTATGAGGCAGAGTGTCTCGAGAAAGCGGCCGCTCGAGAAGCAAAGGCCGCTGCTCAGAGTGCTGGCGTCCTGTCCAAGAAGAAGCAGAAAAACGCGGACTTCTGGAAGCAACGGAAGGAGCGCCAGCTGAAGGCGCGCAAAACAGGCGGCCTCAAGGGACATGCCGGGATCGCGCTTTCTGACAGAATCGACGGCCAAGGATTGCAAAGTTGAAAAACGAGATCAGCATTGAATGAGCTCTGACTGTTTGGTAGCCTGCCACGGTGAAGATAGCTATTGGTTGAACTGTCATGAGGCTAATGATCGGCTGCTGCGCCTGTTCACACCCCTTGTCGCTCGTCCTTGGCCCCAACCTCGCCTGAATTGCTCGAGTGTGAGAGTTAAACCAATGTTTGCTATGGTATGGTATGGTCTGTTATAAGGTATGTAATGTATGTAACGCACGGTAACGTAAGGTAACGTAAGGTAAGGTATGGTATGGTATGATGTGTATGTATGTATTCATGTCTCTCTGTGTGCATGTATGTATGTATATGTATGTATGAGTGTATAGTGTATATATAGACATGTATGTATGTTGTATACATGACACACCGAGGAGTTTGCATGAGCACTCATGTCTTGGAGCCTTCACCGTGTCCCTGCAGGCCATGTGCATACTGCTCCAGGTCTCTGGGAATGGGGCCTCTCCCAGGTAAGGGCAGGTGGAGGCTGAGGTGGAGGCTCAAAGTCTTTCGGACAGAAGGAAGTGCGCCAGAAAAGAAGCCAAAAGCCTTGAGGTCGCTGAAGCCCTGCCTGGCATCGCGTCGGTCTTCTCACTCACCTGCCTCTTGCCCGCAAAACGGGGGCAAGGGGGCCGCTGCAACTCTGTGTATGCAACTTCTGCGGGTAAGGTCTTTGGAAGGGCACCAGACATCCGAGTCACACTTAGGCGGTTTGGACGGGGTGGGACAGAGGGCACTTGCCAAGCACGGTGGGTTACGCTGATGAGTGGTTGCTCGACGATTGGTTTGTATTGCCCGCTGGCCGTTTCCTAAACGCAGCTAAGTAGGCAACGTAACGGCCCAATACCTTTAAAAGGCTATTAGTCTACATACTGTTGGGGTCAAAGTGTTAATGATGGGGATCATTTTCAGGAACTTTCATGTCGGAGGAGGTCAGGTGGTCGTCGGCCTTCGTGGCAGCACTTGATCTTGAACCTCATATAGATAATGATATAAGCAGATGTATACAGATATAGAGATATACATATACGTCATACATGCATATGTAGACAGATACAAATATTAATATCCTATATATACATATGACTAAGTCACTATGTATGGCCGCTTTTGTTCTTTCCGAACGATGGTAACTCCAGATTTGTGACCAAGGTTTGGTTTGCGTGATGTTCGCATCCTTCTTGTTCTTCGCAGAAGGCCGGCAGCATGAAACACAACTTGCTAGGAAGATCATAGCTGGACCTTTGTGAAATGCGGCTGACAATTTGACACTTGCGTTTCGCAGAAACTATAAGAAACTAAGACATAGTCGGAATTCAGTCTTTCCAGTATCGAGGGTCACATTTTCTGATCTTGCGGGCGTGCGCCTCAGAGAGGCCATTTGCATCATAATATGGACTTCAGAGAGCTTTCAGTAGCGGCTTGCAGTTTTTCAGCTTGTCATTCTGCATGTGAGCCGCTGAGCTGCCGGGGAGGTGCGTGCATGCATTGTGAGCACTTGTAGAAATGTCAGGAACGACGTACTCCGTCACACATCGACCGGACCTTTATCCACTGGGTGTGTGGCCTGACGTCTCTGGAGCTTTCTTGCTGGCTCAAATTTCACTGTTGAGGTTTGGATTGGGAGAGTGTTTCGTCTTGTGCCCGGATGACGGTGGCTTAAAGATAGGCTTTCGTTGGGAGGATGTTCCGCTGCGAATTTCGCAGTCCACGCTCACTGTGACTGCAGCCTTCCTCTCGTTGCTTCTTGATGCAACATGCTATCTCGGAAATTGCTTCAAGCCTCCAAGCTCAAGCTGCACCGAGTCCAACAAACGCATGGCATAGCTCCGGCAAGGTATATTCGACCGACTGCAAATGGCCTTGGCTACGAACCAACGCCGTTCAAGTCTATATTCCACACTTTCTGGTGGCTGCTTGGCATGGAAAGTACACCCATGTGAAGAAGCCTTCTAGGCCGCTTCTAGGCTGTTGCTTGCCCCGGAGTCAACCCCATCTGTGGCCGCTTGTCAAGCAGTATTTCGTTTCACTGCACAAAGGGTTCGAAACCGCGGTCAGGTACGGCAGAGGTTTCTATGTTTGTTCCGAGTGCTTGTGCCATGCGAAAGACAAACTAGTCTAATGGAGGCTCAAAACTCGATGTCGCTCCAGGCGACTAAGGCCTAGGGCCTAGGGCGGCCGAGATTCGGTTTACGTTGTTGACGGTATCGTCGCGGGCAGCCTCAATCGTGCTGCTGCGCCCAGGTTCTTTGCGACTGCCTCTCGGCTTCAACGAAGGGATCGGACAAGACACGGGTTTGTGCCTGTAGTGCCGGGTCTCGAGAACTTTGCAGCTGCTGACCACCAAAGGCATTCTCTTCCGCTCGTAGTTGTTGGGGCCGGCCGTGCCCGGAGTTGACAGAGGGCGTCATCTCCACAGCAGATCGTGGCACTGTGTGATAATCCCCGTCTTCACGTATGAACGAAAAAATCCTGTGATTTCGCCGAATGCCGATATATGGGCAGCAGTTTCTACAGCACCAGCCCACGAATCTCAGACAAGGCGACTACCGTGGGCTATGGAGACCACGTTCCCACCACAACTGCTGGGAAGCTTATCTCCATTGCTGTTTTCTATATAGGCATTGCTGCTTGGCTGCAAGAAGGGCAGCCGATCTCCGGAGCATGTCTGTCTACGGCAAGTCTCGCAGGGCGACAGGAGAAGAGGGCGCTTTTTGGCAGTCTCGGTAGGCAGCAGCTACCAAAAACTTAGACGTGAGGGTAAGGGTGATGCTGAACCGTTGAAGGTGAGGGAGTGGATGGACTAACAGCTCCAGGCGGTCCAACGTCGCATTTTTCATTAAGAGAGTTTGCATTACATAGCGTAATACCTTTGGTAGTTTGAAGTACTCTCCGAGGTACTGGTGGCCATCAAGCTCACGATCGTCCAGGGATCGTTTCGGCGGCATTACCCGCAGCTTGGATACGACTGGTCACCTTTTCGGAGCTTCGGAAGACTTCCATCCGACGCACTCGAGTTGTGGTCTTTATGCAGAGTGAAGTGCTCATGTTCTACGAACTCGCTCCCTGGTCACAGTAATTTGAGCACCCGTAGACGAGCGATGGGCTTGATTTTGTTCCAATGAGCTCGATGCTCCATTCTGCCTATGTGATGGGGTTTTGCCGTCACCGTCGGTAGCTGTAGTTGATTGAAACCATTGGGTTAGGAGGCCCGGTTGAGCCCACATAGCCACCTATTCACGACAGCCTCAGACAGCTGTTTCGGCATGACTTTTCCTTTCAGTTCAGCTGAGGAAGTGGAGTTTGCACACATAGCTCTTGGAGAGCTCTTGGCCCAGGAGGGCAAACTCGCAAGAAGACCGTGGTCCGGTAGACACACCGACCTCGGTGTTCTTTCGGGGCAGGCACCAGAATCATTATAGAGTCGGCTTTTTGTCATTGCTCTTTACTCGCCATGGTCCTGGGTGCTCAATTGACAATGTTACACCGAAGCCAGCATAAACGTATTTATGCCTCCCCCCCCCCCCCCCAGTTTCCTGGTCGAGGCAATCGCTCAATGGGAAGCCGCCTTTGCTTGAGATGGAGCCGGATGGGGTTGTGGCCTGACCTGACCCGCCCCATACGCAACAGACAAAGTACCTTCTATAGTGCCCAAGACGGCACGGTTTAGCTCAAAATCAAAACCCCTAGTAGACCCCGGCAAGTCACTACGCATCCGGCAACCGCAACGGATGAGAAATGCTGGTAGAAGCGTTTCACTCTCGAAGCGCGCCGTCCACAAACGCCTGGCCTTGCATGTGAAAGACTACGTATAGCCGCACACTGCCATAGGTTTTAAGAATGAGCTGTCATCTTCAGCAACTTCGCTAAGATCGCTGTTCAAGGAGCCTCATGGCTTGAAGCAACAACAATGACATTTGCCATTGTAGCTCGCTGCAGTCTCCCGGGCAAGCATGTTGCAAAGACAATATCTCGCATTGCAATGCTACTGTGCCATTCCCAAGTTTTGTTCTCATTGTAGCCACTTTTTCCAGGGTCTGCGATCGGAAGCAAATTAGGACAGACTCAGGGCGGAAGTTGCCACCTTTCGCGGGCTCTTGCAGCGAATGCCCCCTCGGCAACAACAATGCAAGGCATCGAGCGCTTCGGAACTGCATGTGTTCAGCCATGGCTGTTACCCACGAATTTGTACAGCTGCAGATTCGTCGGATGTCTGCTCTGGCACAGGCCCGACAGGAGCTCCCCACAAGCCTGAAATCCCTATCTTATCGCTCGGACTACGGCAAAACCGGGCAGTCCTGCCAGAAATCAACTCGCAAGTCCAGCGTCCCGAGGACGGATGGGCGAGTAAGAGAGGATCAGTTGTAGCTCTAAGAGCTGACTCTCCCTGGGCCATTCTCAATCGCAAGACTGCCGCCTACAACATCGCAGATCTTTGAACGGGATCAACAAAGTCACCATTTACTTACGTATTGCCGCGTACCCTCAAACCCTGTGCTATCAAGAAGATCCTTTATTGGAGCAAGCTCGCTTTTGAGAACGTCCCATGGCAGATTCTCCTAGCTAGGGTTTCACCTCGTCAGATGATGTGGACAACTGCCAAAGCAAGAGTCAATCCAAGGCCCCATGCAAGCTCTAAATGGGATCTCATGACTTGGTCAGATTGAACAAGACTGCACGTCCATATGAGCGCTGAACGTCTTGGACCTGACATTTGGTGCAGTTTAAGCCAAGACCCTTGAAGAACAGACCTCAGCACAATGCATCTGTACATGTGCGCACAGACTTAACATAGCCCCACATCTTATCAACATCGTTCCCTCTTTTCAAGGTTCTCCGTGGCAGACTTGGAAGGCCCAGCAGCCAAAACTTGACATGACATACCGTTCCTCGAAATTGGTCTAGCAAGTTTCAATCTTCTTCACTGGATGATGCCTACGTTTGGCAGATCTTCGCGTCAAGCAGCAGGAAGCCGGATGATGAGTCACCGGATGGACTCCAGCACTCAGAGCCACATGCGAGAGTCATGAGATCAAAGATCGAGCCATCGAATAAGTGCTTGGAATCCGCGAAACTTTGATTAGGATACTCGCAGCATTATACTCGTAGCATTGTCAATATTGGATAAGTTGCAGTTTTTGTGGAAGTTTACTTGGCTTACCAACCATCCTACGTACTGGAGTCTGCAGGCACAGAGATTTGCACGACCCTGGAAGTAAAAAGGCACCATGCGCATGCATGTCAGGCTCAACGTTGAAGATTTCAGGCGGCATGTGCACATCAAACCTGCCAGGACTATAGACTGTAATATAACAGAGCATACTATGCTACACGGTACTTTAGCAGACCCTACCTTGCTACACTATGCCCTGCCATGCAATGCTGTGCGATGCTAGGCTATATGCTGTGCTGTAGTATGCTATGCAGTACTATGCCATGCTAAGCTATACTATGTTTGGCTATGCTATGCAAGTCTATGCTACATAGTACACTATGCTTCATTATGCCTTACACGCACTGTACTCTACTTTAATCCTATATGATACCTTATGATGCTACACGGCACTGGACGACGATACTTCACTATACTATAAATTAAACCGTATACTGTGATGTATACTACCATACCATGCAATACCACACTATACTGTACTATAAGTTAGTATGGCGCTTCGGTGGCTCAGTGATGAGCTTTGACATGTCAGGATGCGCAGGGTTTACAGTACACGATCACTGAGAGCTATGCCCGGCAAAGTCCTGCATCTGACGCCCAACAAAACCTCGAGGAAGTGCAAGCAGTCTTTCAAGATGACTCTTGAAGACCTACATATGTGTTCTGAATCCCAGACCGCTTCCAGCTACAGGCCTTGACCCTGGGATTTGTGGTCCTGCGAGGTCCTTGAGGCCTTGCGGGTGGCGATTTATCCGGTCATTCGCCTCAGCTTGTCGTTTCGTTGATGGGGGTAGACAAATACAGTCTAGCATTTTGGAGGGGTCAAGGTCCTATCGAGTTCCAGAGGATTTTGGCTCAAGGAAGTTGCTGACCGTGTTGCTTCGATGACGATTGCAGGTTCGTTGCAAAGTTTGATCACAGGGATGCTGCATTGCTCCGCCCCGTATGGCTCCTCTAATACGTCGCTTGATCAAGGCTTGTACGAATGTGCACTCACTAGACCTTGGCCAACTAGTGTGCAACTTTAAAGCACTTCGGAGGACGCAACACTTCAGAACATGTGCACGCAATGGTGTATGTCTGTATGTTTAAGGTTTTTATGCATGGATGTATGTATGTTTCAGTCAGTATGTATGTATGTATGTATGTATGTCTTGAGGCATATTTACTACCCATGCAAGACTGTCCTGGCCGAGGCACGACTTGAAGTGAGCTGGGCACTCTTCGACGCGCCTGGGCAGCACCGGCTCGAGCGCCCAATCAACCTAACCTAGAGGCCTTAACAATTTGAATAGGCTTTAGGGGTATATTAAACTATATATAGTTATAATGAGGTATTTAGGCCCCTACATTAAAAAAAAACACAGACGCTCCTGCAGTGATTACTTCAGGGTCGAGGGCACGGACAGCAAACTGCGAGAGAAAGTATAGGGAAAGGGAGAAATGGTAAAAAGAGCCTGGTGAAGATTCGTGGAGCTGGCTCAAGGGTCTGCGAGCATTCCAACGTTGGCCCCAAGGTTGCCAGTCCCATTGGCCAAGGGGCCCTTGCGGCTTAGAGTTCACAGGGTCGAAGGCTTTCGTTTCGGAGCTTGGTCGGCTAGTGGCCATCAAAACCTGGTTGTCCGAGGGTTCACCGTGGGCAGCAGAGAATGGCGCATATCTTCTTAGTCGTATCTCGCACCATGTTCGACACCCAGAATCGCTTGATCTCCAAGCTCCTGCGAGGGACTCTCAGAAGATTGTACTATGCTTGACACAGGCACGAGCCGATGGAGAAGCCGAGGCGCCGACGTGTTGGTTGGCTTGGTCAACTTTGGACCTGGGAGCATCGGGCCTTTGGAACTTTGGGGGCATCGCTAGACATTACGTATATATATATATATATATATATATATACACACACATATATATATATATGTGTATTTGTATTTGTTATATGTATATGTATGTATGTATGTTTAATATGCATAAAACAATGAGGGAAGAACGAGCCGAGCCTTTCTCGGTGGTCACGTCGAGGTTAGCTGCGAAGCGATGCAGAGCGGCATAGGGCCAAGTGCAAGATTTCGGGTTCGAGATTCTTACATCGCTTCGGTAAGGAACGGCAGTGGATGTGGGTCGCACTGCAAGCCTGCCATGTTGGCAACAAGCCGGCAACAGTTTCGTATCTAAGTTCCATGACATGGAAGCTGGGCGGGTGGGAAAAATGACATGGAAAAAGGAAAACGCTCGAGGAACAAGAAGCTCGCTAACATTGACAGGACAAGAGACAAGACAATAGTAAGCATGGTGTGCACGCCAGGCCGTAGCGAGAGGGCAAGCATCGCTGTGGGCGGCTCAGTGCGTGCCATGTCGGTCTGTATCGTGCGGAGGGCCGGGATCCAAGTAGGAGTAGTTTAAATTTGGATACTACTGTTATTGAGTTGGCATAAGGCCACCTTGTTTTTGGACCCCCGCCCCAATGACAGACATTTGGAGCTTTAGACCTTGAAGTGAAATTGGAGAGCACCCTGGAGTTCAACGAAAAGCATTATAGTTAGTATGGGCAGTTGACCTGCTAATAGCAATGTCAGAGCACTGTGTTACGAGGCTATGCAGGAGGCAAAAACTATAAACTATTGTTTTTGTATCGTTTTTATTTTCACTATTATTAGTATTAGTACTATAGCCCTCACATGCTGCAAAGGACAAGAGTCGTGTTGCAACTCCGGATCCTTTGCCCCAGGGACGAAATGTTCTACCACTTAGCGTTGGAGGTGAGCCCTGCCTAGCAAACCTCGTAAACGAAAAGAACAACGTGGCCTCTGCAGTGAAATCCTGTTGCATTCCTGAGGTTGTTCCTTTCTCTTGCAGGCCTCTAAGGACAACCCGCAGAGAAACGCTCTAGTCTGAAATCGGCAATATCTCCTTCGTTGTGAGTGCTCGTATGTCCATATGTGCACTCGTTTGTCAGACTGTTTACGTCTACGCATGCAATGTAGCCGAATGTAGCCATCATGTAGCTATGTATCAATCCTGCATCTTGAATCCTTCAAAGCCTTCGGACAGCCAGCTTCGCCCACTCTTGCCGAGGGCTTGCTACAGTGCCAGCGAGGCAGAATCGTTGGTCGTCCCGGCCTCAGTCCAGCCATCCGTACTGTATCCTCCACGTCGTCTAGCACGTTTAAAGGTGCATTTCTCTATATACCTGTGTATCTCTATCTTAATTATCTTCGCCCCAGGGGGCTGGACCCGATTGACTCAAGACTTCCTCTTGCCCGAAATCTTTCGGCACCCTTGACGCAATCTTTGGGGTGATCCGAGGGCTCGATATGTAAACCGTCAAATACCCCTATTCCTACTCAGATCGGGCCTCTCCCAATTTGTAATTCGCCACAACTGAGCACCTTGATTGTGAATGCCTGGGCTTGACGCCGAAAAGCAGCCCCGGATGATGTGATGGAACAAAGCGACTCCGTTGCCCTGCCTGTGGGCGCAGTCCGCGGCAGGCTTGAATGAAAGCTCTCGTGGGCAGCAGTGAGATGAGTTGGAAAATCTCACTATACCTGCTCTTGTCTAGTTGGAAGTACGTCTTCCGTACAGTTCAGCAGGCATAAATCTGCTGCCGTTGCTCAGAGGATTGAGGTTTTCAGCCCTGCAAAGCCCTTGACAAAAATAGAGGAAGATGAAACCCAATGCGCCACCCTAAACCCTAAACCCAATGTAAACCCAAACCCTGAAATTCATTTGTTTGCAAGCTGAGGGCAGGCTTTCCAGCAGCTTCGAAGCAGATGTCGATGCCCACCGGCCGGGGGCTTACTGTAGAGGCCTTAATAGTTGCCAATACATCGTGCAGTTATTGTATCATTGGTCTACGTGGCTGCAATAAGGGCTATTATAAGGATTTAGTGTACTATTCTGGTGGTCCCACGTTTGAATTGTCAAACAACGGGCCCCGGAATCTTATTCCAGTATGATTAAGGCCACTATAGTACCGGGGCTCACGCCCGGGTGTTTCCTGGTTCGCTGGAAGGTTGGGAGAGGATTTTTTTTGAAGTGCCTAGACCCACGGTCAGGCTGTGAGACCTCACTATCCAAGAAGATCTGAGGCTCACCTGTGCCAGGAAACCCGATACTCCTTTCCGAGTCGCAGGGCTGAGTGCCATACGGGCCTTAATAATAGTTACCTACACTATTTTGGGGGTTCCTTGTTATTGTCATAGTATACTAGGCCCCAAAACCCTTTTCTGCTTTTTAAGGCCCGTGTTTGAGATCCCACTGCGAAGGCTGTTGGACACCACACTCCCGGCACCGATCACAATGAGGACATCCACTAGACGAGGGGGCGGTGTTCAGGTTGTGACATCTTGCAGCAGAGGAAACGGTGCTTGGCAGCGTCCCTCCAGTTCCACGTTGCCACTTCAAATCTCCAGAGTCTTCGGCTTTCCACATTTCTGACTCTCGCAGCTTCTGAGTGCCTCGAGTCTTGAGCCAGGTAAGGGAGTTTGGAAGGTTGGCTGCATCTCAAGGGTTTCTGGAAAGTCATAGACGCACGTAAGAGGCAAATTCGTGGAGATGCATTCAGAGACTTCTGCCACTTATGCTTCCACAGTTTGCGTCGCAAGTCGCAGCTAGAACTCCAGAGCTTTGCGAGCCGGGTCTGTGGAGTTTACAGCTCGTGCTTCAGTGCTTTGCAGGAGTGCTTCGGACACCATGCAAGACAAAGGCTGTCAGATAATCAGGGAAGAGAGGGAGTATCTTGACATGGCGCATTCCTGGCAGCACGGAGTGCACGACTCGAATGTAGCCGAATCGCCTCCAGCAAACCGCATCGGTTCTGACGGCCAGATCAACCGCGCTCGCCCTCGCCGTCCCCAGCGCCTGGACGGGGGCGACCAGCATCTGCAGAGGGCATCGGCGAGGTGCGGCAGGGTTTTGCTGCGACTGAACTAGTGAGTCGCGTGTGCTCGATCCTTTAGTAGCCACGAGTGCTGCTGGAGGGTTTACGCGCTGTCTTGTGCATTTTCCCGGCTGATTGCAAGAGTCCTGGATGGAAGATTCAAGTTCCAGTCGCTTGAGGACCAGTTTAGTTCAACCCCGTTACGGCTCATGCAAACTGCAGGTTGTCGAGTGCCCAAGGAGGCAGTATGCTCTCTTGCTTCCGAAAGACCTTGCCATCCGACGACCTCCGCGCCCGATAGCCTCAGCACGGCATTCTTTCATGCGTTGTGCTGCAGCAAGCTTGCTCGCATGCCTTTCTGTGTAATTACCGCAAATCTGCGCAGACTCGCCGGCCATGGTTGCGCTGCGCCTGTCTTCCGTGTCTGCCTCGGTCAGGAAGGAGTTCTGTGACTTTTCTGTGCATGCTCCCAGAGATGTGATCTTCCCGGAGAATCAAGTTCAGAATGTGAAGTATTCAGAAAATGTAAGTAGCCTGCGACTTCGAGTCGGTTGTGATATGTTGTGATTGAGCCGGCTATCACAGCACTATATACGGATAGTTGGGCAACGCTCCCGACTTTGGTTATGGGCAGTTTGAGTCTCCCGAGTCTTATCCAGAGGCACAGTCGCAACAAGTCTGCTGAAGGGATCCGGATCTGCAGGTTGATGGCTTTGGGGAGCTTGGACCTGATGCCTCGATTTCCCTGGGCTCGAGGCCTTCGGCCAGCATCATCGATCTCATCACAAACAAACAAGACGATATGTGCGAATGTTTCAACATATCTAAACTACCTACATACAAACTTGTAACATGGTATGTAGAGAGAGAGAGAGAGAGAGAGAGAGAGAGAGATGCGCACTGCTAGCTTGGATACCAGATGATTCTCGTCACAAGTCAGACTAGCCGAGCCTAAGTCTCCGGCAGCTTTTCCGTTGGACCAACCAATAAAGTCTTGTCAGACCATGGCATCCGAACTAGCAGCTTGGACAGCAATCAGAGGTCACTCGGGGCAGTTGACTTCGGGATGAAGGGGTCTAAGTGTTAGCTGTGTGAAGATGTGTTAGTTTGTTATTGTTTGTGTGTTGCTTCTCCGTTCATGACATGCAGCCTGCTCTTGTTGGAATCACCATCTTCGACGCCGAGGTGACCATCGTGGGGTTTGGCTCTTTGCTGAGCAAGCGGAGTGCGCTGCTCACTACCCCAAGCATTCAGGTAGCGGGAAACTGGACGTCTACTTGTCTACTTCATACATACACTAATACATGCTGCGAAAGTAGATGCCCCTAGCCGCCGATTCCCGCGACATGCAAAAGACCTTTTGGGATCATATTCCCTCGTGAACAGTCCTGCGCTGCTCTTGCTGACTCTTGCTTCTGTGGGCTTGGCTTCTTCGCTTGATGCATATGCAAGCTGCTGTGAAATAGGAGTAGTCTGACTAGAGTCTCCATGCATGCACTGCTGGCAGGAAGGATTCCGGATGTTGTGTCAAGCCCTACAAACACATCTTTGCCAGGGCTACCAATACGTGCGGGTCAAGGGATACCAGCGACAGTTTGCACACCCGGCGCCCATCTTCTTCGAGCGAAACCTGGTAGCACAGAAGGGACAGTCTGGAATCTGCGGGTATATATATATATATATATACATATATATATATATATATACACAGGCATACAGGTCATCAGTAGAATCCATCCGAGCAAAGAGGAAGCCTGCTAGAGTGGACCCAGGAGGGGAGTACCCCGGGATCGCAAAGCCCGAGACGAAGGCAATGCGCAAGTCCTGGCCATGGAAGCATATAGGCTCCATAGTAGTTCCTTTTTGGGATTGCCTTGTAGGATTCTAAATTTGAACCCCAAAAAGGAACTACTGTGGAGCCTATATGGGTAAGATGTCCCTTGCTTCAGGAGTTTGTTCTCTGTGGTGGGATTCCTGAAGTCGGGTGGCCTCCTCTTAGCACCTACCAGAGCGGAGGAGAGACAGGCATAATCTCCCCGCTGCACCACTGCAAGATCTTTCGGTGCGTTACCGGAGCACAACATGGGAAGGAAATCGCCTCCTTGTCTACGACGCCGAATCCGGACAGCTCCTTCGTTGCTTGCGCGTACCAGACCCTTAGGCTTTTCAATCGCTTTCGAGGTAGCTTTGAGGGTGGTGGTGGTGGTCAGGGGGGAATCATGCAGACCCAAGCTCATATCGCCTCAAGAGATTCCTTAGTAGGAGTCGCGGTTTCTTCTTGTGATGACCCTGCTTATGGCCAGATCTGGCCGGTGCACTGGATTTAATCCGCTGGCCCTGGGTGGGGGGCGAAGTGACTGCCCAGGATTCCAAAGGACGAGTGGGAGCCCTTGGCGAAGCGCGAGGAGGAATTCGAGCTTGGGGCTGAGATGTAGGAAGGCCGCTTGAATTCCTTGATTCCTTGCTAGAACTTGACAGCGATGTCGAAAACGGGTCCAAAGGGTGGTCTTGAAGGGCTGACGACTGCGAGCTTTTGCAGTTCAGAACTCGACATCCCCATGAAGGTTCATCGAGGCTGCCTTCGAACCGTTGGAGGATGGAGCGCCGAGCCTGGGACCGTGGCATGGCGAGAAAGCACTGCAGTATGTTGTTTCCTGAGGAGGGATTTCATGGCTTGCGAGTGTCACACTACGGGGTGCAGGACGTTGCCTCTCTTTCTAAGCTATCAAGCTGTTTCTCAGGCGATTGCTCGACATCGGTTTCATGTCCCTGCCCTTGGCGCTCCTCGATGCATGTGACAGACTTACGCAGACCAGCCGCCCTCAGGAACGTGGGCCTCATGTGCACGCGATCGACCGACGAGAAACTGCAGCAAGCGTCGATTTGGGAGCGCTATGCACCTTGGCAGTATTCGCAACGGAGCAAGAGCTGTATCGGCCGTTCATCGTGTCTCGTTGCAGTCGTCCCTCCTTCACGCCGCCCTTTCACTTACAAGCACACCACTGGTTGAGCTTGCATCATTCGTTCTAGTGTACCGTGCTCGAATATGTCAACACATTCAACACTTTGAAGACCTTGATGCTGCTAGAATCGGCACTTGCATCGGCTCGTCTTGTCGTTTTCTTGTGAAGCCCGGCCCGATATGTCAAGGTGCATTTGTAGGCTACATACTTTTATAGCAGCAGAGGAGACGGACGAACGCATGGAGACAGACAGACTGACTAACTGACTGACTGACTGACACACACCTAAGGCTTCCGTGCAAATGCAAGCACAATTTTGCATTCCATGGTGCCAACAACTTGCAATCACACTCAAAGGTCGAAGCCGCTTGGGAGCTTGGGGGCCTGTATAAGCCAGCCGAAGCGACGGCCGACGGAATTTAGATAATTACCGCCTCTCATCTTGAATGTGCAGGAGAAGTCGCTGAAGCCCGCCTACGGCGAGGTCAAAGTCGCCCTGCTGCAATCGTACATCTCCTTGAGGCTTCCGGGGGGGAGGGTGGGGGGAACTAAGCTTCTAGGGCGATGCTTTCTCAGGTATGCCGGCATCAACTCAAGAATGATTTTATGGCATGCTTCTACGCCTGGAACTGCTGATTACGGCCGACTGTAAGTCCTCTCCAGGACTTCATGTTTTTGTGATGGCATTGTGGCTTTCTTTTGCCTTCCGAGTGGTACGCAAGGCCAATCGCCACACTGCTTTCGGAATGTTTCGATCCGATCGCGGGGACCTTGAAATACGAGTCGCTTTGAACACTGAAAACGTTGTCATGCAAAGCTTTGCATCGAATGCTTTCAGTGGCTCACCTTCGAAACCTATGATGTTGATCTTTGTGTGTCTGGCCACCGCTGACGATGCTATGGGTCTGAACCATCATCTAACTCTCTGACAGTATGTCAGTATGCCCCGCGAAAGACCTCAAGGTTGAGCAAGCTCTTGAAGACCCTCCCCCCGCGAAGCCTGTAAACACTCTGTTACCAACGAAATGCCCAGCAATCTTGCGCAACCTCAGGTCTGGAGCTGGGGGCCAGACTCAGGGATCCGGCCCTGCCCCGTGTGCCCCGGTCTATTCCGTATGCTATCTATATCTATATATATATATACACATATACATACACACACATATCTATGTCTGTCTGTCATACACTATACATGTATACAGGCGTACGCACTTTGTTTTGTCTTTAACTATATATGTATGCACTAACACCCATGCACATATGTGTTTATGTAGGCAGGTACACATGTGTCTGTGGTTGTCTGTGCCAGTGCTTCAATATGGATGGGCACATTTACCCCAGGTACAGCTGTTGCTACCCATGTTTAGATGTGTCTCGGTCTGATTGCAGGCTTAACTAAACTATATATGGTAAAGGCTTGTGTCCCGATGCAACTCGGGCCTCCCATGCCCCCGGCTACAAGAAGACAAAGCGACTGATCAACTCGTTTGCCAAATTGAATCCCTCACATGCGGGTCATCTAAGGCAGTTACGAGACCTAGACTCGCAGGCGGGTTCGTTTCGGTGCAGCTCAGGTATTGCCGACACTGCGTCCTTGCCACGCAAAAAGAAGGCGCGACGGTGCGATGTTGTGCGGACCGGCGACTTGTTCGCCATTTCCGCGTCCAGCCGCTTGAACCGGCAGGCGTTCCAGACTACGTCGCCAAAAGCTTTCTGGACGAAACCTTCCTTGTGGATGGGTGCCATGGCAGCGACCGGAACTCCGCTTATCTACTCCGAAACCGTATGGCAAGCGCAACATCTCTGCCTAGGAGAGGTTGACGGGACCCTTGTTGGGAGTCTTTTCAAAACAACCGGCCCAGAAGGAAGCATACATCAGAACTGAAGGTAGCATTCTGCAGCTTGTAACGCTCGCCAAGAAGTGGCAGTCAGGACTTCCACCATCGCATCAGGCAGCACATCTCTGAGTTTGCATTTGCGGCCACCTGCGTGGCCCAGGAAGACCACCCTACGAAGTTACCTCGCGGAGAACCCACAAGTGATGGAAAGTGAGCCTCCCGAGGAGCCACTTGGTTGCAGCTCCAGGGATAGCATAAACCGATGTGCGCGCAGTGGGGCAGGCAAACTGTGTTTTGAGAAGAAGTCGGAATTAAGGGAAGCGAGAGTCAACGGCGGCATTGCGTTGTTAAATCAATCGAGCAGGTGGGTCTTTGTGTGATGCAGCAGGTCTTTTATGATACGATGTACCGACAAACAGAAGCACTGTCACTGCAAGGTTTCGGGAGCGCTACAGCGGCTGAGTTGCCCCTGCAGCTGCATAGATTCCCGAGCTGCGGGGCAAAAGCTTTCTGCAGAAGAGCCATCAGCATCTTCGCGAAGGTTCTCTGGCGCATGTTGCGAGATCTTAGACCCCTCCACGCCTTGCATAACAGATTCACAAGAGGGGAAAGCAAGGCGGACTAGAGCAGAGAAGAGCACATACATGTAAGAGAGAAGGCTCAGATGGACACACGTAAGGCTGCATACGGATGCGGCAAAATCAACTTGAGCGCCATGCAAGCATGCATAGGCTGCATAGGTACGAAAACCTATGTAATGCAAGCTGGGCGAGCTGGGTTGTCAATGCAATGTCTTTCTCAATCTGTTGCCCGGTGTTGTAATATAACAAAGACTCGCATCCAAGCGTGAAGCCCGGCAGCTGCCAGCACGTACGTTCAAGGCTGCTGACAGGGCGAAGGTGTCTCAGGCTTTAACGGGGGCTCCTAGTCTTCGATGATTTGAAGCCGCTCAATTACTGTGACATTCCATGGCGGCATGAACTTATGAACTGCTTCCTCGAGAAGCTAGCCGGCCTCTGCCTAAGCTTGGCTTTAAAGAAACTAGGCTTCCATCATGGGTGTGTGTTCTCTGGTTCTTCATGCTTCAAGTCGCTTTGCACAGCACCGACATCTTTTTGGAGATCAGGAGCGGTGAGATTCTTGGACCCACACCTGGAGATCAAGTCGACCTAGCTTTCTCATGGGACTTGACGATAGTTGTTTCAGTTCCCGGAAACGCCATGGCCCTTCGGTTGAGCAGTCTCCGGTCCGCAGCACGAAGGCTGAGGTGCGTGGGGCTTTGGGAAAGTTGGCCACGACTGTTATTCTCGTATGTTGCCTCCTCGCTTCTGGTCTCATTGTGGAATGACCTTCCCTCCTATGAAGATATCTACCGGCTGTGTTAGGTGAGATACAGAGGATCATACGGAGCCTTGCCTGCCGTGTGCGAGTGTGAGCGTCGAAAACCCAGAGGAGCCTGCACTTCGTACCTGGTGGCTCCCAGAAGTTCCTTGAGAGCCTCAGCAGCTTCATCCTTGGGGCTCATCTCTTCGGACCTGGAGTTCGGGGCTCAGGGTGTGATGTAGGGGCCTTAGTAATTAGAATAGGGTTTGGGTTATGAAAAGGAACTCCCAAAATAGTTTAGGTAATTATGAAGGCCCCTGCAGTAGGACACGGATACGGCGCCTCCGACTCAGGGGATTGCTAGTCATCATCTTCGCACCGGTACAATACTAAAGAGATCAGTCGTCCACCCTGTCTTCCCTGAATGCTTCCGCGCAGCCCACTGCAGTAACGGTCTCCTTGGAAGATTTTGATGAGGAAAGCTCTCGCCTCCAGAGCAGATGCCTTGATCATCGATCTGGAGGCCCCTTCAGACTCAGCCACTAAGCCGAAAGCACCTTGACTTGTGACAAGCGTCGGCAGGACTCTGTTCTCCCTGCAGAGAAAGCTTCGGCGAGGCAGGGGGTTCCGTGGTTACATGCGGATAGGGACTCGGGACTTGGGAGGTTGCTTCGGTAATGCTGCGTTGCCAGCTTTCGGTGGGCTTGTCTAGACCTTTACCACCACCTTCAAGCTTGCTCACGTGAGATTTCTACATATTACGCAGATAGTTCGCTAGAGCCAGAGCTGTCCAGTGTATTGAGCGTGCCCTGTGAGGGAAGAAGTCAGCAAGTGGATGACGTCCACAGATTGGGGCAGCAAGACCGTCTGTGTGCGGATCAACCCGATGGATACACCACTTTGGGAAGCCGACGTCAGTTCCACTTTGAAGAAAGAATCTTGGCAGCACATTATTTTCCGAAAAGATCGGAGGGGCAAAACAATATCAAACAATGGAGTTTCATTGAACCACGAGTCAAGTGCAATGAGACACTCTAAGATAAGCTCCTCATGACGACGAAGCATGAGATTCCACATGATAATTAAAAGAGCGTGTTGCAGGTAACGTGACGGCAAAGGCTGTGTTGGTATGACTATGCATAACTATTGGGGTCTGTTCTTCCGAAACTCGGCAGTACTCGTCTGGCAGGATAAAGAAAATCACACAGAACATCATGTCGCCTTGTTAAATTATGGAGATCCGAGGAGAAGCCGCATATGCTCGTCGTGCCGAAAGTCTCGAGCCCGGCGGACCTCGACAAGCTCGGTACCAAGCTAGCGGATCCTTGGTTTCCACCAAGTTGAGTACCGAAGGTAGGGCATCATTGCGCCGGCATTTGCATCCGCACGGGCGTTTTGGAGAGTTTCCGTGCATGTGGACAGGGATGCAGGTTCATCTGTGCCGTGTTTGAGTCGTGGGGGAGGTATAGGCAGGTAGAAGGCGCCAAACAGCAATGCAAGAGCAGGAGAGGCGCAGAAGGCTTGCAGCACCAAGGAGTTGGAGAAGCAGTTGGGCCGAGAGGTGCTCTGCTGCAGCCAGGGGCAGTCCTTCAGTCAATTGAAATTGATGAGGGGCGATTATTTATTCTTTGGTCCCTGCGGCAGTCGGAAGGTTACTCGATTACTCGACCCCTCGTTCATGGGACAGCGATCTGGAGTATTGCTGAGAGCTAAATGCTGTTTTCAGACAGCTTTTAGAGGTTTTAGGTGTGGCCGCTCGTGTTACCAGAGAGCGGAAACTCAAATCATGGAATAGATGTCGGAGAGAAATGTACACATGTCATTGCTGCATTCAGTCATGGAAGCATAACATTATGTCATAAATATGTGTATATATATATATAGTACGATTACATCTGCACCTTTCATTAATATGGTATGAGCAATCAGCGTTACGAGGCAGGAGGCACGTGCGACCTTGTACCTACCTTTTGGGCTGGCCGTTGAAGTGCCCATGTGCTGCCGAAGTGCGACCGACAGAGACTTTACCCGATACCCGGAGTATAAGCTTAAGATTGCATAAGACCATACAATGTGAGGTTCGTGGCCTAGTGGGGTCGGCGTCGAGAGACACGCAGCCTGAGGTCGGGGGCACGACTGTCCTCCCCATTGTCAGCGAAGTGCCCGAGGCTCGCTCTGAACTCATGCGTGCATGATATACACGGACGGTTCGGTGGCTGCATGCCACTGCTTCGCGTACCCATTTCGTAAGGGGGCAAGTTATGAGAATGGTTGTTCGATACGATTGTTTCACAAGTCAAGACTTTCGGACCAACTATCCAACCGCTCCTTCGTCCATGACGACGACGACCGCCGCATCCAGGGTGTCACCGTGCAGTTTCCCTATCCCAAGGACTGGATACTTAGTTGGCAATTCAGTTTCTCGCTTCGGATAGAGACTGTGCGCCCGTGGAGGGGGTGTGCAGGTACTGATACCAGCGGGTCTGAGCATCCGAAGCCGGGCCAAGCAAACAGCCAACTGAGCCATCGTTCTCTTAGCGACTTGTGCACCTGCTGATGCAATCCTGACTGCTAGTGATGCTGGCATGTTCCAAGAGCATATATGAGCCTCTAAGAGCCCAAATGGATATCCCGAAATCCCCCACTTTAAGCGGTTTCTATCAGGCGCCGCTGAGAGCCCATGAGATCGCCCGGCACCCGAGGGTCGAAGCCGTCACTTGGGGCGCCGAGGACCGCCGCGGAGGAACTCCGCAAACCTTGCGTACCCTTAGTGCAAAGAAGCTCATAACCTAGAACGAAGACAGTCGGCACTCCAGAATCAAAGCAACCGCATCTTTCTAAGCAAGGCCAACATGAAAGCATGCCAAATCCAAAGGCGAGACTCTCCTGAGTGCCCATCACCTTCAAGGTGAGACCCCGGGAGCCAAAGCCACCAAAGACTCAAGCCCTGAGAAGGACCTGTCTGCTGAACTGGGTGCCAAAAAACGCAGGGATGGCTCGGGACAGTATCTGGCTGCTCGGCAAGATGATTATCGGGATAAAGCCAAGCATAATGCATTTTGTAGAACGACCTTGTGGCTTTCAACGCCCCGAAACCCCGGGCCCTTGTCTCTGGGCCGAGGAAGTGTTTCAGCTCTGCCGAAGCCTCACCCTGTTGGCTGCCAAGGGTGCCAAGGTTCAGGCTGGATTTGGGGTGTTTATGGGGTTTATAGGCCCTAAGGGCTAAGTATACATATATATGTATATAATATATATATATATATATATGTGTGTGTAGGTGTACATATGTACACACTTTGTATATATATATATATATATATATATATATATATATATATATATATATATATATATATATATTATACATACACACACACATCTATCTACATACATACATACATACATACATACATACATACATACATACATACACACATGCGCATACACATGCTTTCTTATTTGTGTGTATTTAAATATTTATAGCCATGTGCTTATATGTAAATGTATACTTGGATATGTTTCTTATGCTTATATATTTATCTAAGGAAGTTGGGCTTCGCTTATCCGTGTGGTGCGAAGGTTGAGTTTGCTCGATCAGGCCATCGACACGGTCTACACGAACTTGAAAGATCTGGAGGGCTTGAGGTGCGTGGCCTTGGCTGGCAAGCGGTTTGGATAGTAGCACTGCCACGATTTGGCTGCTGTCTGCATGAACAAGCGAGTAAAGGTTTGGTTCTTGCACAGACTTGGCAAATCCGCTATCCTTCTCACTGTGCAGGGCGGAAAGCGAGACCTCGGCTGACACCGGCTTCGATGGCAAGCTTACGATCCATCCGGTGCACTGGTTTGAGATCAGCACTTTTCCCATGCCACAGAGAAGTCGCGTGCCTTCCTTTTTCACATACACGGTTCCAGATCATGTTCTGCACAGGACCAGATCGATGTGGTGAATGCTGCTTTTTCGCCCAGCAGCCAAGAGGTGCATTAGGGTGTCGAGGGGTCCCGGACAAGCAGAGGCAGAAAGCCCTGCATCGTGGAATGCTCTGCGAGGATACCAAGTTTTATAGTAAACCTGCAAAATCTCTGTAGCAGCCTGTATAGTAAACCCGTAGCAGCCGCACAGTATCCCTATATAGTAGTCCTTGCAGGTATCCATTTTCGTACCCCTGCCCTTGAAGCCATATACAGCACCCTTGGAATCGAACCTTACAGCCAAAAAGCACCCCATGCACCCTGTCTATCCAACCTTGTAGCCTAAAAGCCTAATAAGTACAACCTGTAGCACCCCGTCTGATCACTCGTATCTTTCCCTTCATTAGCCCTATGGTAAGCATGGAATGGAAGTAGTCCTTCTAATGTCAGTTTAGACTTATGGTACTCCTGCTACTCGCCCGTACAGTCTTATAGTAACCGTTATAGATGCAGCCAGGTAGCCGAGGCCACCGAGCTTCTGGAGGCGGCAAAGAGTCAGCCCGGAGCCTTCCGCGGCGCGGCCAAAGCCTGGCATTGGAGTGAAGCAAAAGGTTTAGGGTTTGGGCTGTGCAACAGCTTCAAGGTTCAAGGGATGTAGGAGTTGAGGGTAGGTTTCACATTAAGGAGTTGAGGGTAGGTTTCACATTAATTTTCAGGGACCATTGCATATCTGTAGCGCATCCCAGAATGCTGAGCGAGCTGCGCTGCCCGGCACGTGCCGCCAAAATGGCAGCAAGATGACCAACTAGAAGCCTGTTAACTGGGCCGAGATCGCATGACTCAAAGTTCTACCCATGAGCGCTGCTGCTTCCAATATATCCTTCAGCACCCGACTCCGAGATTCGAAACTCTCCTGATGGTTCGGGTTCATGGGGCTATTGTTGCTGAGAAGCGGCCCAGCTGTGATTGGGGTCTATACTATAAGAGACCTCTATAAGCCTGAGTACGCTCCGCTTCTGGCCTGTCTGCATTGTCCAGGTTTCAAAGGGCAGATGGTGGACATCCCACATTTCAAGCAGGCCCGGAAATTCTGGATGCAGGTCTTCCGTCTTGGTCTTCAGCTATGTCTCGTTGACGCCAAGATAGAACGACGACGACCACCACGACGACTACATAAATACGAAGAACCCGAGCCACAAGCCCCCAGATTCAGCCATTCGTTCGGTGTCGCAGAGTCCCCAGTCCTTGGACAGAGTAGTCGGTTGTCGCCATTGTGGAGCCTTGGCCTGCCCTGTGCGAGTTGTGAGAGCCGAAACCCTCACCTCGGATCCATGAAGGACCTGCAGTCCTCAAGAAATGCACCACGCAAATGACTACTGGAATCCGGTTTTGTACCCTAAACCCTAAACCCCTAAACCCTAATTCCTCCTGCTCCTAGAGCACTGACATGGTGGCAGGCTCAACGCATCTTGGACCGCGCAGATTCCACGGGCCCAGCAGCCGAAAGGACACAGCCGGCCGGCAGAGCCAGCATTGCTTTGCTGTATATTGGTGGCTTTTTGAGGGGACCTCAAGGTCGAGCACAAGTGGTGCCGAAGGAAGTATCTTGAAGGCTCTTGATTTTCGAGCCATCTGCCCATATTCTCGGTTTCCAGCTAACGTTGTCAGTTCAGGGAATCATGAGGCCTTTCAGACCTGGGGTCTATAGGTCCAGGTTAATCCGCTCAGCACTGCAACCCTAAACTTCCCTAAACCCTAAACCCTAAAACCTATATGCCTCGCCTGGACTGTCCGAGTGTGAGCGCCGAAACCCTAAACCCTAATTCTCCCTAAACCCTAATTCTCCCTAAACCCTAAACCACTGTACCTTAGAGTCGAGGAAACCGCCGGCCTGGCCCGAGGGTCCCTTCCATGGCAAGTGGCTAGAGGAGCTGACCGAAGGCCCGGGCTTCTTGGTTAATTCCCTTATAGATCCCTTTAAGGAGCCCTTTTAAGGAACCCTAGGTAGTCCTTAATTAAGGGGTACTGGGGATTTCTTTGGGGACTTCGAACAGAGCTATGATTCGGGGATTTCGGGCTTTTTTGGAAGGGCAGGTTGGAGTTTGGAGTGTCATGATGGCGCTTGTTGGGTCCGTAGGAAATTGATGTGCCAGGGAGTAGCTACGCGCGCATAGGGAACTCGCTTTGTTTTGCGTCGCCGCCGACGGGTGACTGAGTCCGTCAGTTTTGGGTGGAGGTTTAGTGTTTCATGGCCAAGGTTTTGTTTTGAGGGCTTTACTGGTTTAGGGTTCACCGGTTCGGGTTGCAAAGGCTTGAGATGTTTAGGTGTAAGTTCCGGATGCACACTCTGTTCGAATGAACTGTCGAGGGTTGATGGAACGTTCAAGACTTCGTGGTTTTGAGGCTCCATAGGTCAGGTTAGAAGGTCAGGACTTTAGGGGTTTGGACTTTAGGGTTGACAGGCAGCTTGTGAGTAGAACACGTGCAAGCTGATTGCTGTTGCATGTGGCTTTCCGTCTTGCTTGCGCGACATGCTCAGCTAATTCCCGATCTGGCTCAGGCTTGATCATTCCACATGCTCTGACGCGCACTGTCAGCAGCTAGGCTGACAGTAGGAGTTTGCACAAGAAGGTGGCCGCACAAGCTGAGTGTCGAAAAGATGGGTCGGATACACCTCCCTTTCGCAACGAATCGGTGTGAATCTAGTTTCATGTTCTGAGGCGAGACAGACAATCTGCTTTTCACGACAATGACATTGAATCCGGCGAGACTGCACTTAGACTACGAGTCGGCGAAGGCCTGGGGGAAGTCGTCCCGGTGTAAAGAAAGACACACATAACACATGCCCTATGTGCACGAAGGTATATTATACATAGCTGCGATGAGCAGGTGCATATGTACTTACGCCATCGCATCCTACACCCGGTAGGAATACTACTTCTCAAAAACTGTTCCTCTGCATGCAAGTTGAGGCCACGCAGTTTGGCAAGCCCCTCGTCAACAGCATGTTCACCCTGGCATTGTTGGTGGGGATGTCTGTGCTGGAGACGACTCACGGAACTACGATCGCGAACCTCGGCTTTGAAGAGGTGGGATGGGAAGCGCAAATAGATGCAGCTATCCTTGCGTAACCTGCTCGTTTTCACAATAAATTTTGGTTCATGAGAGCTATCTTCTTTGTGGTGCTTGCAAGCCGGCAAACAGATACTCCGGTGCTCTCCAGGCTCATCCCTTCTCACAAACAAAGGTATCATGCTCTCTGAAGCCGCACGGATCCTGCAGCTAGGCTTTGCAAAGGCGCCGATCCCAGCATGAGCCCTACAAGTGTTGCCCCCAAATCATTCAGTCCCCCTTTCAGGTGGTGTTCCCCATACCGGTCTTCTACGGTGACACGCTGCGGGCAGAAACAGAGGCTCGCTCCGACTTGAGAGTCAAGCAGCTTTCACATCCTCACATTGTGGGTGAGAGGTGCCGCATGTAGCTGATGCTGGTATGTTTGGGGTGTTTCCTCTTGCAGTTGCCACGATTATTTTCGTTTGCTGAGGATTTGGGAGCACGAGTCGTCTTATCCATGCATCCCTGGGTACATATCGGTACACATACATTCATGCATGCTTGAAGTGTGTCTTGTTACGGCGCTTTGTGCCTTGTGTTCGGCTAGGGTGCTTGCCCTTCCAAATCTTGCCCCACTAGTCCTTCATTCTGTTGGGCCACAATGCTGATCTACAGCGCTCCACAGCCCCGAAGATGTCCGATGCATTCACTCGGGGCTTTGTTTTCGTTGAGCTGCTTTTGTGTTGCGGATTTGCGGAGTGTGCGGGAGCGTCTCTCCTGGGCGAGATACAATGTTGCTGCTTGTTCTTACCTTAGCCTGCATCTATAGGCACCTGCCGCCAGTACTGTGGTATGCCGCCACCGTTTTTGCTTGATAGTGATATGCCGCATGCTGTTCGACAGGTGATCAAGAACCGTCCGAGTTCCTCGAATCCCTCCCGTGGCATCGTTACTTTTGAGCACAAGGCCTTCAACCAGAACGGCCAGGCATGCTCACCGGGGGCGGGGGTTACCCGAAATCCTGGATAAGCCCAATAAAGCTCTCAAGATGTTCTCTGGATAAGTGGGATAGGCTTGCATGTACCTTCGCGTGAACCAGGCCGGAAGCCCGAAGAAGCGACGGGGGGTCCAGGGATGATCCGACCTTCCCGCAAAAGCCTGAAGCACTGGTTCAAGTTTCTTTCTCGCATTGACCGGTCCACATTCCGGTCGCCCGAGACAGGTGGTGTGCAAAGCCAGACGCAACGCCATGATGCGCAAACGGCCCTCTAGCCTTTGACTTTCAAGCTGTTTAAAATCGACGCTGCTTATGAGGTGCAGGGCTCCATGTGTGTTTTAAGCCGGTAAATCTCCACAGTGGCTTCCAAACATCAAAGTCATTGGCTCCTGTGACAGATGAACCCTGCGACCTTCTAAGCAATCCAGAGCCTTTGCTTGGCGAATGGCTGCAGAGGCGTGCGGACACAAGGAGCCGCAGAAAAGAGTCCGGATGGTTGTTCGGAGTCCGACTAAAGATGATTTGGAAAGCTGTTTCGGTGTAAATGATGTGTACAAGCTTGTCTATTTTGCAAGTCGTTGGACTGTTGTTGTAGTGAAGATGACGAATGATCACTTGATAATGGCACGTGCTCCCCCGGCATTTCATTTAAAGCCTGTCCTCTGACCTGCTGGAGCTGTGGCTTTGCACGGACAGGAGTTGGAGGGTTCACGATGCGAGAGGACCACGATAAACGTCAGGAGCATGCATGACCAAAGAGAGATCTCTGCGCTTAGGCCCGAGAAGTCTTTGTCCGAGTGCGAGCCTTAGCTACGGTTTGTGAAGTTGAGGGTCCTTCAAAGCCGCTTTGGTGCCTTGGCTGGAATGGCTGGCTTGGCTTTTCCTTGGGCCGAACAGTTTATACAGGACCCGCGCACTCTTACACATTGCAAGGTGTCCAGCTGCTCATCCAGATCCGGGGCTCTTGCAAGGACCCAGGGAAGAGGCCAGTGTTGGGCGATGTGTCGGAGGTGTTGAAAGGAGGACAATCGACGTGCGATGGCTTATCTATTACTTGAACTAGTTGGGGCAATACTACATCCCACTTAAGCTTGGCAACAATCAGAACCCTGAAAGTGGAAGCATTCCAAAAGTCTTGCATTCTGAGACTCGCAAGACGGGCGCACCAACTCCCCACGACCTTGGAAAACAGGCGGCCAAGCACCTCCTTAAGCCCTAAACGCTCTACTTCCGAGCCAGGCTAAGCGGATCTTGTGGCCAGCAGTACCAGCTCTTCCCGGCTCAGAGAGCCAGGCATTCTGCTGTAGAGTCTTTCTGCTTGCCGAAGTTGTGCTGATGCTGGCTGGTGTATGTAACGATTCATGGAATGGCTCACAGTTGAATGCACGGTTTATGGGCCATAAAGTTTGCTACAAGTGTTCTCGGGTCCTTACAGGGTAGATGTGATCGTACGTTGGACATGGGACACTGGTATACTTCATTGTGAGTTCGGGCCTGCCGTCAGACCTGTCGCCTCTCAAAAGCTTTGATTAGGCAAGCTTGCTTTGGCCTCCCGAGACCACTCGTGACAAGGCTTCCTCAACTAGAAGTACCCAAACCCAATATAAACAATATGTGAAACACAAACACCACACCCGGTGTTCAGATTCTTCATATTCCGTGCTTTTGGAGGCGCGCAGGGCTACGGGCCAGCAGTCGACCGAGTCGATCCGGCTCTTAATTGCCTGCAGAGTTTTGGAGGTTCAGTTTCTGTGAGGAGTGCGGGGCGAGATTTCCAGGATCCTAGCTGCTGTCCTAGCTGCAGAAGTGCCAGCATTGTTGTTCATGTTGTTGTCGCTTTGCTCAGCTACTGGTTTCCCAAAATACGGCGGTAATTATCATGCCATGTCACCACCTGTGCTTCGTCGCACGTGCTCGGAGTTCGCCGCCCAGTCAGTTCGCCTGAGCAACGTCGAGTTGCTACGCGTGCCTTCCCGCGGGACGGTCGTGCAGGAGTTGCTCCAGGAGCCATAATTGCGTAAAAGTCCTGCAGCCGACCAGATAAGCATGGTGCCAAACACTGTAAGCAGTCAGAAGTTGTACAATCAAATTGTATGTCTTTTGTTGTTGAGTATGCGTGAGGGATTCGAAGATTCTGACAGGAATATGGGCTGGAGCCTTCTTTTCCTTCGGAAGTGGAGATCGAAGCGCAAGACCTCGCAAGCGCACCGCGCAGTGGCATAGATGATCCTAGCCTGGAAGATCGGACGTCTTGGCCTTATGTCACCATCGACGGTCCCTACACCCGGGATTTGGACCAAGCTATCTTTATCAAGCGAGTGGGTGAGGGATACTTGGTATCTTACGCCTTGGCGGATGGATGTTTCTATATGCCCCAGCGCAGCCTGCTCTTCAAACAGGCTTTGGAGCAACGAGGGGGGTCGAGCTTCTACTTGCCGAGGTGCTGTGTTCCGATGCTACCTAGGGTACTGTCTGAAGATGCAATGTCCCTCAATGAGAGGGTGGTCCGGAGAGCCCTTTGCATGGAGATGGAACTGGACTCTCATGGGAAGGTTACTTGCACCAAGGCCGTGAGGGGTAAGATCTACAGTCACGCTAAACTGACTTTCCAAGGGGTCGAGAACTTCTTGGAAGGGAAACCTCCAGAGTGCCACGACTTTCTTCACCAACCCTTTGCGGAGACGCTGCAACTGCTGCAGAAAGTGGGCAACTTACGCCGGGCCTTGGCCCGGGAGCGGAATGTGGTGGAATACAAGCGGCACCGGAATGATGTGAGCATCAACGACGACGGCTCCATCATGGTGCTAAGGGAGGAGCAACTCCGAACTGAGCTCTATAATGAGCAGATCTCCCTGATGGTGAACATAGAGGGGGCCGAGCTTCTGAAAAGATACTCCTCAGAAGCCCAGAACCTAAAGATCGAGCCAATCTTTCGTGCCCAGAACGCCCCCACAGAAAAGACTCTGGATTGCCTCACAACCTTCATCGACGACTTGATCCGGGTCCATGGCTTAGATCCCTCTTTGTGGAGATGGAGTCGGGATGGAACGGAATCCTTAGCGGCGTACCTCAAGCGCTTGTGGTACTTCACCGAAGAGGATCCTGATATGCATTGTGTATTTATGGCCGTCAATCGCCGGGCCATGATGAGCAACAAGCCTGCAAAGTTTCAGGCTGAGCTCGGTCTACACGAGTCTCTCCAGGCCATCTACGCACGCTTCTCCTCCCCAATGAGAGAGCTGGTCGGCTGCTTTACGCATTGTGAACTGGGTCAGGCCATGGGCTGGATTCCTGCTGCTGACGATAGCGCGCTGAGAGCCCGAGTGATACAAGTCGGAAACGAGGCCAAGACCAGGCAGAAGAAGATCAGTCGAGATTTGGAGGAGGTTGCCTTACGATCTCTTTGCGTCCCAGAGCTCCGAAAGCCCCGATCCGAACGCCCACTTTGGATTGGCGTTATTCTTGGTGTCGGGGCTAAAAAGCAGGGGCAGCATGCATACGTGGAGCTGGCGGATCCCCCCATGGAGGTGAAGGTGTACTTGCGTTTGCGAGGTTGCCCACAACAGTACAAGGTGAAAGAAGGCGTTACTCTAGTCCCTGCTGACATCGATGCCCGGAGCTGGCGCGTTGGGGAGCGTGTAGGACTGCGCGTGACAAAGATGCTACCGCCAAAAGATGTGGCCAAAGGGGTCGAGGACGAGACGTCACCGAAGCCCCAAAAGGGCGCCAAGTTCCTCTTCGAGTTCGTTGAGCCTGCACCAGCTGCCCGATATGCAGAGCAGAGTCATAAGATGTGGGCTGAGGTCCACCTTGGCTCAGGCGCCGGCTTGCTCTGAGCCCCGGGCTGCTTGCGAATTGAAGATGCTGTAGAGGCCTTAATTTAAATATTGAATAGGGTCTGGGGGCATCTTACACCATTAATAATTCAATTATGGCCCCTACATTTCAGACTCACAGTATCCTTGCAAGTCGGCACAACGGAATCTGCAGAGTCATGTCAAGCAGCCCAGCGCAGCGCTCGGTGTGAGAAGCCCGTGAAACCCAAATCATGGCGACGGCTTCTCTGCTCAAATCGGTCGTAGAGCCCTGTTTCTAATTCAACCCAGAGGCTCAAGCTTTACCACTTCGAAAAGTCGCATGCGATGCTTGGCAGCGAGGGGAGCAGTGAGTGGGTACTGTCCCCATGATCAACAGAAGCCTGAGCCATCTTAGGTCAATGCCAATGAGTCCTGCAGCTCCTGAGCTTTAGCCCCATTTTGCCGAGTCACATGATGCGGCGTTCGATCAACTAGCTAGTGGTTTGAAGTTCCGCATCAAGCCTCTCGCAGCTTGGAGGGTGAAATGCTTTGGCTTCTGGGTCGCTGGGAGTTTGGCATGCAATTTTCACGCAATGCACTGGGTCCCTGCCGGACAGGTTGTAGAGATCTAGAAGCTTTTCTCAATGGTTAGATTTCCTCAAGCAGCCTGACATGTTATTAGATGAGATCCTCCACGCCCTGTCGAGTTGCCAGGGTCAAGTTGCGAACTTTGCCTCGAGCTGGATCAGGCCTTGAGCTGATCACCCGTTGGGGATATTTTGGGGTTCGCGGTTCAGGTCATGCGAACGCCCAAGAGATGTTCAGTCGCTCAGTTCAGCAGTGTCATCGTGGACATGCCATACATGGTCGGTACAGCATGAATATCTGCAGCCAGGTCCTTCGAGGCAGCAAGCCTCCATGAGCCTTGGATGCAAGAGGCCATTGAGATCTTCGGAAACGAGGCACGTGTCCTCCACCAATGTTACACGATCCAGCGGGTTGGACTTTCCAGGCTTTTGTCAGTAGAGCATACTACCCCCAGAGGGGAAAGTCTTTGCATTTTTCCCAGGGCGCCAAGGATACAACTAGTACTTACTCTGGGGTCTAAATTCTATCAATACTACCTACTTTGGGCTATTTGGAGCCCGAGGGTTTGGGAGTTTGCTGGCCAAGCTAAATCAACCGTAACCCTAGGAAAACGGCCCCCCTCCTGCTCATGTGAATCACCTTTTCGTGTGAATTACTGTTTGAAGCGCCCCGTGCACTTGATAAAGGCAGAAGATGCTATCTTGCCTTATTCAGCGCGTTCGTGACATATATATATATATATATATATATATATATATATATATATATTTATTCATATGTATTTTTGCATGCATATGCATGGACAAAGTCTTAGATTTGGTAATACAAACTTTACGACTTATACATGTACCCACACATACACACGCATACATACACACATCCGTACATATATACATACATACCAGCGATTACGTTTTTGGCAGACCCGTGCGAACTGCAACCAGCATAGAAAATGTCCAGTAGTGACCGGTGATGCAATCTCGTTGAGAACGACGACGAAGTGAAAGAGCGGCAGCATTGGCAAACAATTCCAGGCGCTTGCAAAGGCATATGCCATGCGCATGATGAAGAACTGAGTAGACACATATCATGTTTGCTTGACATGAGGCCGCAAACTTTCCGCGTCGATCGCAGCGAGAAGACCACCAGCCCTCGCTTGGAGTCGGCTCAGGTGGCCGAGCTGACCCGTCCTTGGGGACTGCAATCTCAAAAGACTACCTATAGTCTCCGGTCCATTGTAGATCCTTTACATTACAGGATCCTAACCATAAAATTGGTTAACCAGAAAAATAGGTAAAGAGTAGACAGTTCAGGCCTGCTAGTTCGCGGGAGCCCTTGTGTTTGTAAGAGGGAGAGCATTGAGGACACACAGAAATGAACGGAGACTGACTGCCAATCCCTGTGGTTCTACATACCTCAACTGTGCGGCCTAATTAGCGATGTAGCTTTTTCCGGTGCCTTAGAGCTTGTTCTGAGAGTGGGCATCCTGTACGAGAGGTTACTCGGCGGCGTCAGCAGTTGGAACTAGAAAAGATGGTTTGAATCGGTTCTGGCACCGTTGCTAGTGAAACCTGTTCTCAAGCGTAGATTGCATTCGCTAGCACTGGCAGGATCAGGGAACGCGACGCTGGCGCAGCGCTGCCCGCGGCCAAAGTCCCGATGGAGGCAAGCCATGTGGCAGTTTGCAGCGGCCTTCCACGTCTGTCGTCACCATGTGCGACTTCTTGGATGTGGTTTTGCCTAAGCTGCCTTCTCAAGCCATGCTTGACGGGGCACTTATTGACAACACGAACATGGTGCGAGTTTCGAGTGACGGTGTTTCCGACTCGTTTCCAAGCTCCAGGCAAGCTCTCCAGGGGCTATCTGAATCGCCTCATGGCCAAAACTGTCAGAACCTCCAGGTGGGATGATCGCGCAGGTGTGAGGCATGTCCATGCCCAGGTTTGTGCTGTAGGGACTGTGCAGGAGCGTGATGCAGGACCGTGTTTGCAAGGATTAGAGACCCCACCCAACCCCGAACGGATGCCAGCAATCGGTAAGACTATGCGGTTGACATGTGACACGCTTGGCAAACAAGCCCAGCCTGGAAAGCTCTCGTCAGGCATAGTTCTGCCCCGTGGGTGGCCACTGCAAGAACAGTGACACCGACCGAGTGGGGAGGTTGCGGAGGTGCACGGAATAGAGGGCCAGGGCTTGAGGGGAAACTTTGTGCGCCTTTATCGAAGCAATGTGAATGTGAAGGTGCAGACCACGGTCAAGACATGAAAGCAGATGGGTTTTCTGAATGGTCCTATTTCGGGCGGCTTCAGCTCCCCATGAGTCAAACTGCCCTGCTTTCGGCTTTTTTTCGGGTGGGCTTCTGCTGCCCAACCCCTGTGACATGGATGTTTCCCGGCCTGGCTTGCCTGACATCGGCACAACAAACAGCGTCCCAACTCCCTGAACGACGTCGAGCATGCAAGCAGCATCCGTTCACATGCACGCGCGGGTCGCTTGAATGTACCATGGCCCTGAGGTCAGGGGCCTTTGCCCTCGCCTCGTGCATCCCTGCTGGCACGGCAGAAGTCCGGTGCCCCGAGCGTCGCCAATGCCCCAAGTCTGCTACTGGGCTGCCATAGTCGGCTACCTGCATGAGGACTCTGTTTTGCGGAAGATATCGCCTCAACTACGCCCCGCATCTCCCCTCTTCCGCCAGTCCCCGCTCTCAAACAGTAGAGAGACTTGTGCATGTGCTGCTGTTTGCTTTCTTTTGAGGGCCATGCCCTCAGCCCCTTAGTGCCGGCGTCTCCAAGTTTCTGGTCCGACGGCTCCAGAAGCCCAGGACTCTTCCCAACATGGGAAGGCCGGCCCAAGAAGGCTCTGTGTCCCCTCCTCCGAGGCGCAGCTGACGGGGCTGGGGGAGCATTGAGAGGTTTCTCATGGTTTTGGAGGGCAAGCACTTCAGGTCCTTCAGGTACCGCTCTTCTGGGCTCTTGGAGGATCTGGGAGGCCTCCTCTCACTTGGTCCCCGGCTTCATGTACTCTCTTAGTGTCTTAGTGCGACTACTTCTCGTGTGCCTGGTTCTTTTTGCTTTGAGAAATAGGCTTGATCTTGTGAGCCAGCCTGAGGAGTCCAAGTTTAAGAAACACGGCTCAGATGATGAAAGCAGGATTTAGGGCCCATGGCCTGGTGGTTTCGGAACTATAGGGGTAGAGGACTCCTTCAATGCTGGAGGCCCAGCGCAGAAGTAGACTCGTTTTCGAAACCCGACCACCTTCCCCCGCCTTATTGCACTGACTAAGTTGAAATCCTCACTGAACACCTCGGAGCCAGGAAGCCTGCCGTGGACCAGATGAGGGCAGCGTCTGCAGCCCAACATATCAGAGTTTAGGGGATTTGTTTCGCGTGTGCTGCACCTTGTGACTACCCGAAAGCATTAATCTAGTCCCTTCTCATCGTACGTAGAACACTGCAGATTTGTCGGCACCGCTTGGACTCAAGACTTAAAATGCTCGCAGCCCTATTCATGCGAATATGCTTCGTTGTCGAAGAGGGGCGTTTACGGATCAGCCGCAGACCAAGACCACGGCGAGAGGAGAGCGCATAACCGTTGAATGAGACGGGAAAGGTTTCGGGCCTGCTCGAAATTCCGGTTCCGTCATGAAGCTCCAGTTTTCACGGGAGTTTATGATCCTCTACTAAGACTTAATACCATGATGAAGAACAGCCGCTGGGCCCTGAATGCTTCGCTGTCTGCTTGTGAGGCCTTCGAGCCGCATCAGCCCGAAGCCGAGACAGGACTGGACTTGTCAAGAGTATTCGCTTGTGTATAATCGCAGCATAAATATTCACACGTACATACAGACTGACAGAGACAGACAGACGGACAGACGGACAAACAGACAGACCGACAGGGACGGACGGAGACAGACAGAGACAGGAAGAAACACGCAAAGACAGATACAGACCGACAGTTGTACAGAGAGATGTATAAATGTATAAACACGTACAGATGTGTACGTATTTGTTTGATTGTTAGACATGTCGACACACGCAGAGAGGCAGAGAAAAGGCTTTGTACTGTATGTGTACTAGTTAGTGATTTGTCTGTGGGTTTGATTGCATGTGCGCGTGTTCTTTGTTCAGCCTGAAGTGTAGTTGTTTGTATGTTTGTACATTCCCCAGGTGAATTTGCTCACAAGTTTTCGTTTAAGTAGTGTAACCATCAGTTTAACTATCGTGGTTTGCAGTCTGTGCTTCTGTGTCATGACGATGGTGGAGAGTACATGCCATGGTTATGAACGAGGGTATGATGCCGATAACTAACATCGCTATGCACCGATGTGCAATATGTGTTCTTCTTGCATGCATGTGGGTATGTATGGATGCACATATGTGTTGTTGTTTGTTCGTTGCCACGCTTGACTGACTTGTTTGTTCGTGTATGAGCGTATACAGCATCACATGCACATTGTATATACACATATGTTATCGATGTTGCCTTCTAGCAGAAGACTGGCCACGAGCACCAGTCAGAGTCTTGTGTGAGCTGGAACTCAAGCACAAGTTGCTCTGGCACAAGACTCCAAGCACGCACACCCCTTGCTCTCCTATCAAATCATGTCGAATCCCATTGGCATTCGACTGCTGGTGACGCTGCTGGCGACCGTAGTCCAGACAGCTTCCAGTGCATCGTTGCTCCAGCCACTCTCCACCCAGCGGCCCAACAGCACCACCTTCCCGACTGCTCCCGTGCAGCATCACCTGCCGCCCTTCGGCACGGAGATTTCTGGGCCAAAGGCGACCAACAAGTTCTGGGCGAACTGGGTTGTGGAAGAGGGACGTGGCCTAGCCATCCACCCCATGCCCTACGTCTTGCAGTTTGAATCGCAGCCAGGAGAAGCACCCAACCTCAAGGTCTCGCGCAGCCAATCTCCTCACGTCGCCTATGGCGATGCGGATTCTAACGGCCCAGACAAGATCCGCTACTACTTCTCCCCGGTCATCAACGAGTTCGGCCTTGGAGCCCTGGAAAACACCGGCATGGAGGGCCCTGTTGTTGTGAAAGAGGGCCTCTTCGGCATCCACGCGGAGCTCCGGGGCCCGGCGGGGACATCTCGGAAGATGACTTTTCCCATCTACAGTGGCATGGCCTACGTGTCGGCGTTTTACGAGGGCTTCACCCCGAAGATCACCTCTCAGAGGGCCTTGCTTGGAGTCGATCCGATCCAGGATGGGGTCTGGCGATTGACAAACAATGGTGGCCGGGAGTTTCGTCTCTATGCCGTTCTGTCATCTGGTGAGTTTGCGGACGGAACCTACCAATTCAACAGCCAAGGTCTGATGAACAAGCCTTTCGAGGGATGGTTGCGTCTCGCTGAGGTTCAGGCGGCGGGCGACGTGGAAGTTCTTGACCAGCATGCCGGAGCTGTTCTTTCAGATTGGGACATGGACGTGGAGCTGGGCACTTTGACATATCATTTCTCGAAGAGCGGCCTGCAAAACGTCCCACTGCTGCATTTTGGCTATGCTCACCATGAGAAGATGCTTGTTGGGGACACGCAAGAGGTGTCGGCCCTGACGCCGATGCGGCCACCAACCAAGGGCAAGATGTTGGGTGTGGTTGGTGATTCCTGGGTCCTGGACATCGATACCTCGGACGTCCTTCAGCTCGGGTTTCTGCCAGCGAACGAACCGGCTGCAGAGCATGCGGGCTTCCTAGCAGACAAGGCCATCGGAACCTCGCAGCTGGGTTCTTGTTAAGGCATTTAATTTTAAGTTACTTTAACTTAATAGGGATCTAAAGTATAATGTGGTTTCCTTGTAACTTAACGCAAACCCCTTAGCAAGAACCCAGGCAATGGTTCCTGGATTCGGACAACTGGAAGTTGGCAATGTTCCGCGGGAGCTTTTACTTCAGTGGGAAGGGATTCCAGAAGGTCGCCTATGTTTGCCTGCTGCTGGAGAAGTTCCATGGAGCCAACCATGGGGAGACTCAGGCCTGTGCGGAGATCTTGGCGAAGGGGTTCAAGTGCCTCTACGACCGAAGTCTACTGGGATGCGATGGAGCTCCGATCGGTGCCTACTACGACGATTCCTGGGGAGGAGTCGCCAGCCGGGAGGGCTACGGAGAGCTTGGCTGCCGTAACGCTGACTTCGGCAATGCATGCTACAATGACCACCATTACCATTTCGCCTATTACGTTGTCTCTGCTGCCATCCTCGTAAAGCTCAAGCCGGAGTTCGCGACCAACGAGCCCTTCGTGTCTTACGTTGAGACGCTGATCCGGGACACTGCGAACCCGAGCCGAGATGACACATACTTTACGACTTTCCGAGCCTTCGATTGGTTTGACCTTCACTCTTGGAGCCGCGGCGTCGTCCCGAGTGCAGACGGTAAGGATCAGGAGTCCACTTCCGAAGAGCTTAACCTGCTGTACGGAATCAAACTCTGGGGCTCCGTCATGCAGAAGCCTGCCCTGCGAGACCTTGGGGCGACCATGCTTGCCCTGTGTGCCTTGACTGTGAAGGAGTTCTTCCTTATGAAGGCAGACAACGTTCACCACCCGGCAGACTTTGTCAAGAATCATGTGACGGGCATCTTCTTCCAGAACAAGGTCGACTATGCGACATGGTTTGGCTGGCGATACGAGTACATCCACGGCATTCAAATGCTTCCGCTGTCTCCAGCTCTGCTCCTTTCACGCACGACAGAGTTCTGCACCCAGGAGTGGAACAACATCCTGTCTCAACTTGCCCTTCCATCAACGGATCCTTGGACGTCGATCCTGCTTACGGGTACCTTGGCATTGGTGGACCCGGCAGAAGCTTATGCCAAGCTGATGGACATCGATGACGCCTTCATGGATGACGGCCTTACCAAGGTTTGGGCACTGTACTGGGCTGCCACGGCTGCATCTGGCACGTCCCCTGTCACCACGACTACGACCGCCTCGGGAACCGCGCCCTCGACCACGAGCACCGCGGCATCCTCCACTTCCTTCCTGGCACCCACCACGACAACGACAACAACCACAACAACCACAACGACAACCACGACCACAACAACGACATCTGCAGAGACATCCACGAACCCACCGAGCATCCCGGAAGTCAACCTGGCTTTGGAGAGGCGCACGGAAGCTTCCAGTGAAGCACCTACATTCACCTCAATGTGGGCTGTGGACGGCTTGTTCACCACGCGGTGGAGTCCGGCAGCAGAGGACGTGGTTCCATGGATCGCCGTCGAGCTGGATGGCATCTACCAGGTTTCCCACATTGTGGTGGTGTGGCAGGAGTTCTACCCAAGTAGCTATGAGATCCAAACCAAGGGAAGCGGTGACACCTGGGTGACCTTGGCATCTCAAGTGGGCCGCGCCGGCGCGGTGAGGACTGACCTGCCAGCCTCGGACTCGGTCAGCTGGCTCCGCTTGCTCTGCCACGGCGGCTCGGAGCTTCGCGTCTTCGAGTTCCAAGTCTACGGAACACGGGACACAGAGACGACAACGACTACAGAGTTGGTTGAGACTGGCACATCCACCACAACCACTACGCCCTTCGATGGCTTGAACCTCGCACAGGGCAAGCCGGTGCTGGCATCTTCCTTCCGTTCGCCTACGGAGTTTGCTTTCCGTGCAGTTGACGGCATGCTCGAGACGCACTGGGCGTCTGCACTTGCGCCGGAGCAGTGGATTTGGGTGGATCTGCTGGGTGCCTACGATCTCACATCGGTGTTGGTTCTGTGGGGCTCCGACTTCCCAAGCCAATATTCCATTCAAACAGCTCCCAATGGGATCGACTGGACGACGGCGGCTGTGGAGACGGGCATGGCAGGCGCCGTCCGCACCACCTTTCCTCAGCAAGTCACAGGGCAGTGGATTCGAATCTTCTGCCACTCCAACACAGGTTGCGGCAGCATCGACGAGCTGCGCATCTTCGGGACGGACCCCAGCTACCTCTCCACAACGTTCACAACCACGGAAACCACCGCAGCCGGGAGCACAACTCGAGGCATCGAAGAAACCACCACGAGCGGCTCGAGCGCTGCAGCGACCACCGGCTCTCGGCCTGCGGCTGTGAATTTGGCGCTGAACCAACCAGCCCTTGCCTCGAGTGGATTGTTTCAAACGCGAGCTGCGGATGGCTCCCTGACGACAGAGTGGTCATCACTGCCCGGAGACCAGATGCCATGGCTTTGGGTGGACCTTCGAGGACGCCATGATGTTTCTGAAGTGCTTATTTCGTGGGGGTCGGAGTCTCCTGCACAGTTCCGCCTGGAGGCTGGCTACAGTGCAGCTCACTGGACCCCTGTCATCACAGCAGCCGGACAGGCCAACAGCGAGGTGCGGGTGGTCTTCAACCCGGTGAACTTGCAGTTCTTGAGGGTGCTTTGCACTGACCTCGGGTCTTCAACCGGCTGCAGCATTCGGGAGCTCGAGGTGTACAACTCCGGCCCACCAGCGACGACCTCAAGCACCACGCAGAGTACGAGCGCTGCCTCAACGACTGGATCCAGCTCCGAGACATCCGAAGCCAGCACCACGGACGCTGAGGTGCCCACAACCTCAAACTGGACGGGTTCTGGTTTTGAGAACAGTACCACATCAACATCAACCATCACCACCACCCTCCCTCCCAACATTGCCTTGAGGAAGCCCATCCGCGCCTCTTCGCAGCGGTCACCAACCGAGTATGCATCGCGCGCGAACGACGGCGACGAGGGCACCCGCTGGGCCTCTGCAGCAGGTGAAACGGAATGGATCTTGATCGACCTGCTCGGCAGCTACGTCTTGGAGGGCGGAGTCATCTTGTGGGGCGATGCCGTGCCAGCCAGCTACGGCCTCGAGGTCAGCTCCGACGGCGTGAACTGGGCACCGGTGTTTGATGAGATGACACCGTCTGCAGACTACCGCAACTACAACAACCTTCCCAGCATTCTTGGGCAGTGGTTGAAGGTGACGTGTCACAACGAAGGCACTACTGGATGCAGCATGAAGGAGGTGCAAGTGCACGGCATCCGAGCAGCGGACGTGAGCCTTGCAGAGCTCGAGGAGTTGGCGGAGAGGACCTCCCTTGCACGCGGGCTCTTCCCTTTGCCTTGCTTGGTTTTCATTTTCCTGAGTATCTTGGTCTAGTACCAAAGCCGAATGCAAAACAGCGATTTGATACAGCAGGCCTGGTAGCAGGTACTGCCGGGAGCAGTACAGGCCAGGCCGAAGTTATTTGCAGGGGGCTTGGTGATCTCTTGCATGTGTTCTGCCTAGCTGGACAATGTTTTGCTGGTGCCTCCAGCCATTTTCCAGAAAAGCATGCGAAGAGATATAGTGTTCGAGCTACTGCGATATTGGAGTTTGCTTGCAAAGCCGGCCATTAGTTCCCGGCTTTAATGTGTACAGGATGTGTAGTGTCAGCCACAGGTGGCAACTCGCCGCTACAACGTCCAATTTTGAGACACCCTTTGTACAGCGGTGCTTTCGCACCTCTGCGTGTTTCTTTTGGGAGACATTGCTTAAAGAGTATATTGTTGAGAACGACCCACTCTGGCGACGTGTACAGCCGTCGCCCTTGCGAAAGGTTTGCCGTCCGCAGGGGCGACCATATTGTGCCACCACCTGTCCGTCGTAAGCTGTTTACAAGAAGGTTTGACCAGCGCTTTGTGCTGACAAGGGCATCAAAGTGATGTGTCGCACCGTGTTATTGGCCCGGCAGAGACCGGGAAACCGTGTCTTTCGCATCGTCGCAAATGTGACTTCATGCGACAGCGTTGATGTCAGAGTGTCGCGATTTGGAAAGTGAGCGGAGTCCTTCGGAGACACAGCCTTAAGCTTGAAGCCTTTGTTCGAGCTGACAGTTTTGTCCGACCCCCAACCGTACCAGGAGCAGACGCAACGCTTTGTCTATGCTCCAGAGAAGCGGCTGCTGCCGGATGAAACGGTGGCGCAGGCCGCCGACCGGTGCAGAAAGTGAAACATGAGAATGACCTGCATTATCCGCAATGCAACTCGACAACAAGATAGCCGAATTTGCCGAGCAGTGTGAGCGGGAAAAGGTATCTAAGGTATCTGTAGTATCTTTAATTTAAACTAGATGCAGTCTCAGCATCAACAGCCCTCGGTGCACACCGCTGAGTTTGCAACTTTCTGCAGAGATTCATTACACCAAACACGGTGCTGCCTGTCCTAAAAATACTGAAGTTATACGTAGATATAGTTGGCTTGTTCGTATAGTAACACGATTCCGTTAAAGTTTAAATTGAATAGAAAGTTAGCTGACGGAGATTGACCGACGCTCCAGGAGCTCCCTCACGATGCCAGCAGCCGCCAGGATCGCAAAGCTTTGAAGCTGCTGGTTGCTCGGTCCCCGCATTGCTTCCGGCCCATAGAAGTCTGCTGAAGGTCTTTGTATACATCGATGCATGCCGTGTGAACTACAACCCTTAGCTGTCGCAGCTTGGTTGCAAACCTGCAACCTGTAAGGTCTACCGCTAATATAGCCAGTTTCTTCAGAAATTTCGGAGGCCGCGGGCCACGCGCATGTGGAGACAGTGGCTGCGGGTTTACACCACGACAGTGCCAGAGCCACCCGGCACTCTTTAAGGTCGGCCTGCGCATGCAAACCCCCGAACCTGAAGAGCTTGACTCGGCCTGAAACGGCCTTCCTCCTGGCAGCGCAACAAGACCTGGCGAAAGCAGCATACCTAAGGGCCCCAAATGTGTGCAAGGATGACACGCACAAATCTAGAAGCACCGAAATGCCGGATGCAGCTTTGGAGCTTGTCGCGCGAACCAACTATGTTCCAGATTGACACCCTCAATGCCCGGAGAGGAAGGGAGAGACATAGTTCTCACGCCCCAGAGCAGAGCAAAGCAAACATAGGTGCATGTTCTTGCGCACCTTGTGACCATATAGGTTCGCCAAGCTGCGGCACTGGCCTTGGGCTCCCTGGGCCTCAGAGGAGCACCGCACGCGGGGGCGCTGGCTGCGCTGATGTCTCTCGACTCCTGGGAAAGTCGAAGCGACAAGTCTTATGAAGCCGACATTAATGTGGGTGTCGGTTTAATAGTGGGGTACCCCCCCCCCCCCCCGACCAAAAAAATAAATTCACTTTAGTATGGCGCCGGTGACGCCGGACAGGGGTCAGGGGTCTGAGTGGCAGTGGCAGGGAATTGGGAGGTGCCGGGGTTTGGGGGGTTGGCTTGGGTGCAGGGTCTGCGGTTCTGCGCGAATGCGCGGTCGGGGGTCGGGGGGTCTGGGGATCACCAAATGCTGGAAACCAAGCCCCGATCACTCCAAGACTACTACCAAGACTAAACACCCCTTCATTTTGAACACTTTTGCCTCCGTAACCTACACTCACACACACACACACACCCACCCACAATCGACCACGTCTGAAGCTTGGTGCGGTACAATAATAGTACAGTAGTACAATAGTAGTACAGTAGAAATAATACAGTAGTAGTACAATAATAGTGCAGTAGTACAATAGTAATACAACAGTAGTACATTAGTAGTACAATAGTAGTACAGTAGTAGTACAATAATAGTACAGTAGTACAGTAGTAGCACAATAGTAGTACAGTAGTAGTACAGCAGTAGTACAGTAGTAGTACGATAATGGTACCGTAGTACAATAGTAGTACAGTAGTAGTACTGTAGTAGTACAATAATAGTGCAGTAGTACAATAGTAACACAACAGTAGTACAGTGGTAGTAGTACAGTAGTAGTGCAATAATAGTACAGTAGTACAATAGTAGCACAATAGTAGTACAGTAGTAGTACAGCAGGAGTACGGTTATAGTACCGTAGTACAATAGTAGTACAGTAGTAGTACACTAGTAGTGCAGTAGTACAATAGTAGTACAGCAGTAGTACAGTGGTAGTACAATAGTAGTACAGTAGTAATACGATAGTAGTACAGTAGTACAATAGTAGTACAGTAATAGAACAGTGGTAGTACAATAGTAGTACAGTAGTACACTAGTATTACAGTAGTAGTACAACAGTAGTACAGTAGTACAGTAGTAATACAGTAATAGTACAGAAATAATGCCAATAAGCAAAGCATAAAGCCAGTGAGCACATTCCCCCAATAAGCAAAGCATAAAGCCAGCGCCTGAAACCCTAAACCCTATACCCTGAACCCTGAACCCTAACAAACCCTAAACCCTAACGAATCCTAAACTCCTAAACCCTAACAAACCCTAAACCCCAAGCCCTAAACCCTTCCCAAAGGGGGGTCGGTCCAGATTGAATTTTTTATACAAACTTTAGTACTGGAGAGGCCTCTTTTGAGCTAGGGTCCAATCCCCGATTCGGCGGCTCACCCTAGCAGCCCCCCCCAATAAGCAAGGCATACAGTAGCAGTACAATAGTACAATAGTAGTACAGTAGTAGTACAGAGTCCCTTCCTGACGCCCCAATAAGCGAAACAATTCTGCAAGAGATTTTCGGGCTTCAGGGCCAGGGTTTTAGGGTTGGGTGGGGGTTTGGGTGGGGGTTTAGGTCGTGGCTGCCTTAAGATTGACCATCAGCAAATAGCACAGCCCCGCCACCAAAAAATCACCCCAGCCAAAAAAAAACGCATTAATTAGAACACCCAAATTTTTGGCAAGATTCGGAATTAGCCCCGGAGCCGACGCATTAAAGGGGCCTATATTCCAAAACCGACACCCACATTATAATACAGGGACTGCACCTTGTTGCATTGCCGACATCGGACCATGACCAGAGACGGTTGCATATGCCATATTGTGACCTGGAGAATGGTTCGTAATGGAAATAAACATAACGAACTATTTCCACGCGAAGTCCAGCAAAAGTACGCGGGCTTAGAAAAGTACTCGGAGTCCAGGAAATGTGTTCGAGGTTGTTTTGCCAGTATGTTCTCGGGCATATGGGTGGCTTGCAAGCTAGATTTAGTATACCTTGGGGTTGAGTAGAGTACTAGATACGATCATATGACATCGTACAATGTAAGGCCTACATCTCTACAAATAAGCTTGGGGGTTTGCTCTAAGGCCTGTCAACCCCTAAACCGTGAACCCTTTGTTGGCCCTGGGGGTTTATTTTGATCTTAGGCGGTACCATAACCTAGATAACCGTATAGATCCCTTAAACCCTTTTGCAGCAGGCCTCGTTGTCCATCGTTGTCCAGCAGCCCGGTCCGAGCGAGTCATCCCTTAATCCCTTAAACACTCCTTAAACCCTAAACCCGTATCGCCCCTGGAATCCTCACAGCACACAGTGCACACGATCTCTTTCCACGACAGCGACGTCGATGCGACCTTCATACGCCCGGAGCTTACTCCAGAAAGCGCAGCCACTGTCTTCGGTATTGAGATAAACATCGGGCAATCGTTCGGGGAACCACTAGCCACTGGTGACATCGTCTAGACGACCTTGACACACGACCGACCCAATCCTCATCAGTCCAGCAACTCCAGCCTAAGTGACGAGCGATGCTAATGATGTCAACATCGATGCTCATGCATGCACTATAATTGGCAAGGGGCTCATCGTATTGAAGACCCATTCAGAACCGTTGTCGATCGGCCATTGGAGCTCCAGACTTAGATGCACCAGAAAGAGCGAAGCCCATCGCCCATCTATTGCACTCGATGATGATCGATATGCTAAACGGCCTAGTGTTCGATAGACCGATAAGTTTGCTGAACTGCAACGAAGGCACACCAAATGTGCCTGAAGATGCATCTTCGGCCGCAGCCGAAACAGACACCATTTTTTCTCTGCCGCCATTCTTGCCAAATGGTGGTAGCCTTCCTGGGAAACTGCCAGACAAGCTTTAGATGGCTGAGTGAGAGGCGTGAATAAGAGAGGAGGAGAGAGAATCAAATTTGTGGGTCATTTTGCATGCACATAAACCATCCAAGGGTCTAGCATCTTCCAGCCACACTCTACTGCCGTCACAGCTTCAGATCTTGGAAGGAAAAGTCCACCCCGATAAAGCACCCGAAAGTAGGTGTTCACGGCTTGCAAGGTCCATCGCAGCAGCTTGAAGATTTCATGGTTGATGGGAGCCTCAAGATCGAAATACGAATCGCTTGAAATTCGGCTTAAGTACATTCCCCTGCCACATAATTAAGATCCGGCACAATCGTAGTGATATCGATGTCGAGGCAAAGGTTGTCCAACCACCCCAGCATGATCGAGCAATCATGCCCCTTCCCCATTCCAGCCGCGAACTGATTCAGCCTAAGTAGGAAACACCGGCCAACTGCTACACTGAACGGTAATGATCGATAGGGCATATATAGGGCATGAATATGCATATATATGCTGGCAACAAGGAACGAATCGATCTTCAGCATCTTCAGGCTAAACTCCGTAATGGAAGTGGTTTTTCCGTGAGATCGGCAATGGCCGCGGAACCATTCGAAAGCACGGTCCAAGCAGGATGGAATCGTGGCGTCTTGGAAAACACCCAAACGAAGAAGGAGTAGCAGGCTCGAAGCGCCCAACGAGGTACCCCACCCGCTGATTGCATACGTGTGTGCAGGATCAGGTTTGATCCGACGAGGATTAGTACCGATTGTTGACAAACCTTGCAAAGGCCACTGTCCTCGCCAGAAAGGATCATCGATCGGGTCATCGCAACGAATGGATCGCACTGGGCTTTGTTTGGAGAGGTCGGCCCAGTTCTGGCATGGGGCACCACATAAAACAAAACAGGACACACCCTGGAACACTACTCTATCTGTGCACAACAGCAAAACTCGTACAAATAAGAACGAGAGTCGTCGCAGGAACATAGATGGCACACTCTTTTGGAAGTAAATCCAGAGTATAGGTGACAGCTCTTGCGTAAAAACGGCCAATCACCTTTGATGGCGGTGACCACCAGGTAGAGCCGATGCGTGACCCCATCAATTGTCACCTTACTTATCGATCGGTCGAGGTACAGTATATACTAGCTGAATTGCAATATATCTAGGTTAAGTACGTCTTATAATTATATGCATGACATGTTGCATTGTATACCGAGAATATGACAAGCCACCTCGAGGCCTTCCTTGTAGAGGTTCTCTAGGTCTTCGGACAATGCATACAACAGTGTATCCAGAGTGTCGGTGGCATACATCTCACTCGGCACAACCGTGTACAGAAACCTGGTGCAATAGCTGTGCCTGTGATAGAATGGTTCTGCTCCAGCCAAAGTCAAGTACCAAAGTACAATTGAGCCCCAGCAACCCAAAGGCAAAATCCAACACTATAGCTAAACTTTAGCTAAACAAGCTTGTGCTAAATTCTGCTCCCGGCCCTGATGTATTTGTAACTGCCGGACCCAGGTAGCTGATCAATGTTTGCAAAGCGATGCACATAATAGGCCGCTTAGCCTTCCCTCGCCCCTCGTCCCCGTGGATTGCGATTGGTATGGATGTCCTTGGAAAGGGAATCTCGAACCCAGGCTGAGACCTCTGGAACTTGCGCCAGAAGTCCTCGAACATTCGCTGCCAGTCTGCGACCAAGCGGATATTGATTCCACCCAATAACACTTCACTGCAATGTTCCAACATGTACTGGGCCCAACTTGATGCTTGTAGCGTAGGATACTGCATGGTCTCAACTTTCGGTTTTCCTTTGAGCAGTCTCACTCGCGTAGGTATTGGTGTTACTTGCACTGGAAGAATCCTCCCCTGTTGATGCATCAGCTTGTGGAGATTCCGGCTGCAGTTTGCTTGAGATCTCCCACCAGAGCCACAAGAAGCAAGTTTGTTCAAGGCAGGGTCGGTGGCACCTTCGGTTCGGATTGGAATAATTAAATCTGGTCTTAGGTTCCGGGCATGCACGAAAACCCTATCTATAAATCTGCTGCTAGATTGCACGATATGAGGCCAGGAGTAGCCCAAGCAAGCAAAGCCGTACCTAACTATCGAGCATATAATTTAGATCATATAACCAGTCACGATTATTAAAAAATCATCATTCGAATCGAGACACCATACTTCTTCAAAGCTCTGGAAGCCACTTGTGCCACACGAACCACCCGCTTGGCGCTGTCAACCTCGATCATATATATGCATAAGCCTAGCATATAGCCTAGGAACCCTATAGGACAAGCCTTTGAGCCAGGCAGCACCCTGTTCGAAGCCATAAAAAAGCTCATCCACCAGGTCATCATCATTCGACTCATCGTCGTCCGTTCCTGCGAGGCACAGGCCGGGGAAAGTGATGGGTTTTTTGTGCTTAAGGTTTGGGTGCCTCGGAATTTTTGGTTTGGGAATTTCAAGGTTTGGGCTATGGACTAAGTGTAGCTGATAAGCTTTCGGGCTTCAATCGAGCTACCGAGTTGGAGGTGCTGGACACTATATAGGAGGATCTACACTGCGTATAGCTAGCTGGAAGTTTGGGGAGTAGGTTTATGGGTTTGGTAAGAAACATGCAAACTGGACTGTCCTTCGTTCACCGGCTCGGTGCCACGTGCCAGCAGCCCTGCGTGGGGGAAATTTGTATATACAGGTTCCATATCAGGTGGCCCACGGCCCACTAGTCACTAGCTCTCACGACAGATTTTGCGAACTCGAGCTGCCCATCAGCTCGAAACTAGAGCCCTCCACTTGCACACGATTGGTGCTCCCAGCAGATTAGAGGCAACTTGCACAGCAACGACATAAAGCTGAATGCCACGACTAGCTTGTGATTGTATCTTTATCGTTGCAAGGCCGCCTCGTGATGCCTATTGCATCGCAGAAAAAGCCAGCACTTTAAGCGCGGGACTTCTTACCACCTTTAGCAGCAGTCTTCTTCTTGGGGCTCTTCTTGGGCTTGGGCTTAACACCAGCAACAGATCTTGCACCCTTGATGCTCCTTGGGGGGCACATGCTGCCTGTTCAATGCACAAACGAGATCGCCATAGTTGCAGGTAAGATACCTGGCACGTACCGTCAGATTGTTCATCACAAGATCTTGCTTTGTGATGTTGGCGTAGAGCTTGAGCAAGGAATCGTTGAAAGCCCTGGGCTGGGTCGGGGTCGGGATTAAACTTGTACGGTGCTAGATAGGTCCGCTTCCCAGCCATGAATATCGGTACGAATTAAGACACGGGCTTATCAGGGTGCCGGTTGATGGCATCTGCTTGTTTGTTCTGCAACTCCTTGAAGAAGACTTTCAGAGCCTTGAGCGACTCGTTGATTTGATCTTTGAGCCTTAGTTTCCAGGCCGATATTTCGATTTCTACATATCTATGCAAGCTCGCATGATGTATCCTACATAATATAATTATATTGGAGAGGAACCCGGTAGCTTGTGCACCATCAGCGGCTGCCAGTTTCTCCTGCGATAATGCAACTTGAATTGGCTTTGTTCCAGAGCAATTGAGTGTGGAGGTTTCTGGGTTTAAGGCTTGGGGGGATTGGGGTTTTAGTGTGTTTTGGGGTTTTCCGGTTTTAGGGCTTAGAAGCTATGTTAGGGCTTAACACGTGTATGGTGCAAGCTGTTGGGGCTTAGGGGTTTTTGAACTCACGGTCCAAGGCATCTTCACTGCAATCGATTTTTTTGCCAAGAACCTCTAGGTACCCGGAGAGGATCGCCAACGGAGACGTGTTCTGCTGCAAGCTGGGGAAAGTCATCCTTAAGTTTGTCATTCGATCAGAAGCATGACTCCAACGAAACCAATTAATGCATGGAACGGAGTGGAGCCAAGACACTTAAAGCTGGCAGCCGAGCTGAAAGACTCGAGAGCCTTCCCTGCATCCCCTGAACTTGCGGAGGCAGCACCGACTTTGCCAGCCAAGACATCCGCGTGGGAGGCGTGCACCGAGGGAAGCTCGTCTTGCAGGAGGAAGCCACTGTCGTCCTGAGTTGGGTTTGATGCTGAGAGAATTAGTCCGGAGTTGTGGGATTTAGGGGTTGAGCTTTACGAAGGTTGTGGTAGAGGCTACACTAGCAAAGGTCAATAGTGTAGCCTTAAGTTGAGCACCGTGGGCTTTATTTGGGAGGCCTTCAGACTTATTCATTTTTAGTACATGATTATACTACTAGAATCATAATCTGGGCACTTCCATTTCCACTGTCCCCGACATGTTCACCTCCTGGCCCTCTTCGTCGAGAAGTTCGAAATCTTCTGACAATACCAATTTCGCCTCTTCTTCACCGTGGATTTCGTTCTTTCGAAGAACTTTGTGCTCATGTGCCCAGACCCATGCTTTCTCCACCATGGGCCTGACTTCATGTATGTATACACAAAGCTGCATTTGGATGCACATGCTAGCAGTGAGCTAATTAAGTCAAACTGCCGCGTCCAGTGGCAGTGCCCCATCAGATAGGACTTCGTCACATAGCTACCGTGCTTGGCGAGCTTCTTTTTCTTCAGGTGGGTTTTGCGTAGGTTCATTTCCAGAACCTTGAAGTTCCCGTGCTTCTTCAAAAGCTCACGAAGTTGCTCCCCTCAGTGTTCTCATGTCCCGAAGCACACTACACGTACTAGTTAGTGCATGTCAGAATTGCTTCACACAGCCAGGTGTTGCGATCGTGTGGCGGCCGGCTTCGGATTTGTACATCGACAAGGCTTGCTCACTGCACTTGAGGGAGCCGCATGCCTTGGGTTCAAAGTACCGCCGCATCCTGCGATTGAAGTTACAGATCGACTATCGTTTGGATCCGATGATGTACACGTACTATAGATTATAATGTACTTCTGTGTCCTCCAGTAAGTAGGAGACTTTGAGCGCTTTCCTTTGGTTGCGGGGGCCGGCGGGGCCGCGTCACTCGCACTTGGGCCGGGGCTCGACTCATGGGAGTTGAGGCGGGTAGGGCCTGTGTGGGCTTCGGGGAAGAGGCCTTGGCAGCCGGTGGGGAGGTCAGCTTGGCAGCTTTCGAGGGCCGGGGAACCCCAGGCTCAGGAACAGCTTCCTCAGCAGCAGCCGGCAGTGGCTTCTCCGGTGTCACGAAAGTACCCTTCGGCACCCTGCGTTGCGCATCCTCCACTGCACTGTCATAAGAGTCGAGGCTTGATGTTGTGGTGATGCTCTTGTTGAGGGCTCCCGTTGTGTCACCCAAAGCCACCTCGTGGTTCCCAGCAAGTTCATATGTGGAGGTCGTTCTGGCAATAGCGGGACCTAAGCTGTACCATGAATGCATATATGTAACGTACATGTGCTCAACAAACACCCACCACTTGTGCTGCCAATGCCTGGAAGTGCTGCCTCACTCCGGGGCGATCTTGCCTTGGGCTCACGTGCTGCAATCTTGCTCTGCAGCTGATTGATCCGGGCTCTGGCAGCCTGGGCTGTTTAGGATCATACCCCACACATAACCCAAACAAAGCCAAGCCTATGTATAGGACATAATTCAGACAGGGGACAGCAATCATAGCAGATACATCTTGGGAAGCATTTGGGGCCATGGTGTTCTGGGCCAAGAGAGGAATCCCTGCTAAAAGGGTGCCACACGAACCTTGTCGCGTAGTCATAGGCAGTCTTAGCTGCAAAATCTAGATCCTGCGAACAGACAAACAACAAGCAAGATCCTGGCATGTAAGGCATATACTAGCTAGCACATAGATACAATCAACAGGCAGCGTCGACCCCTGCATCAAAGTGCTCTTTGCTGGATACCGCAAGCAGAATCAAGCCGTTCCAGTCTGTCCCTAGCTTCTATACAGCCAGACTAGTGAAACAGCTCTGAATTGCACGATTCTCTAGGGCTTCGGGTGATTTGGTGAGTTTGGAGTAGTTTTAGGATTTGGGTTTGTTATGGTTTTTGGGTTTGCGCACGGTTGCGGGTATTTGCGCGCGGGTTGCGGTTATTTGCGCTCGGATTGCGGGTAAATCTGTTCGAGCATTTTTGCTAAAACAGGATCCAGCACCCAAAACCAAAAAAAAGCATCTACAGAAGCTAAACCAGCCAGCCGGCACCCAAAGACACCTACCTGGCCTTCTAATTAAAGCCCCCAGACTCAGAAGGGGCCGGGAGCCTGAGCTGCTGCATCCAGGGCAGCCCGGAGGGTTTTGGAGCCACAAGCCTGCAGCTTCTGTCTAGATCTGCTGTATAGTTAGGTTAGGGTCCGGGTTTCTGGGGTTGCGGGCTAAAGGGTTTCGGGCCCCCTTGGTTGCGGTTGGGTTTTGGGATCCAGCCCCCCAGCGCCGGAAGGGTTTTAGGCTTTCAGGATGTGATTGGCGAATAGGAAGAATGTTTCTGGGGGTGGGGTGTGGTTCATTGTCCCTGTGACCCCTGGCTAATTGACCTATGAACCCTGGGAGCCCTAAGCCCTGGGCCCAGCCAAGCACCAGACCCTGAACTCAAGTGCTGTCGAGCCTACTCCACACCTCCAAACCAACCATAGCAAAACCCAAGAAACTCTGAGACCCCAAACCCAAGAAACTCTGAGACCCCAAATGCTGAAACACTGAAGCCCGGAGCTGTCAAGTGGAAGACCCACTAATATGCAATCTAGGTAGCATTCTGTAGAACTTCATCCTTGAACGACATCATCACCGGCTCCCAGGATTCAGGAATCCTGAGATAGGACATGCTAGGCGCTAGGACAGACTGCCATATATATGTCGGCAACGGCTTTTAATGCAGACAAGGATCACACAGTGCTTGGATTGGCACAGGTATAGAAATACTTCATGTATTCTGCTGTCAACCCAAAGATCACCCAACGGCATCCCCAGAAAAATCTCCTTGTCACTTTGTGAAAGGTCGAGGCTTCTCCTTGGGCGAGCATCAGCTCGATCTGCAGGCGGCAGAGCTCGCCAAGATTCGTAGGCCTTCAAGAGGTTCGCCCCAAAGGTTCTGGTGTAGGCCCTGAGGAAAGTCGGTTTGTGGGTCATGGTTTCAGATGATGGTTGCTGGACTTGGGATCCGTAGCCTAGCTATAATTGACCAAGTCTAGGGATACACGTACTATTTGATAGTTCTCGGGCGTTGCTTCTTTAGTCGAGACTCCCACTCTTTCTCAAGGCCTCCCTGTCACCAGAGAATCGCGGCACACCTTTCTTGTCGATGAATCTACCTGACTGTAGAAGTTTGGAGTTGTCTTCTGGCTTCAGGGCTTATATAGGGTCTGGTTAATGCACCAAAGCCACGAACGGTTTGTAAAGTCGTCCGTTTCATTCGTTCGGCTTTCTTCAGTTGCCCCAGATCTAATTCAGAAATTGTGGCCATCGACGAGAACAGTGTTGTTCTCTTCGGACAAGGCCCATCATGTAAGGCCATCCAAAGCGACTGTTTGTAAACCTGCCGGGGAGAGAAAGGCAACCGATCATTGCTTTAAGGGTTTAGGGGCTTGGGGGGTTTAGGGGTTTAAGGGTTTGAGGTTCAGGGAGTTTCGGGTTTAGGGTGGTGGGTGCGTGTGTGTCTGTGTGTGTATGAGAGAGAGAGAGAGAGAGAGAGAGAGAGAGAGAGAGAGAGAGAGAGAGAGAGAGAGAGAGAGAGAGACAGAGAGAGAGAGAGAGAGATAGAGAGAGAGAGAGAGCAAGTGAGAGAGAGATACAGATACAGATCATAATGGAGATTATGGGGGTGTGTGGGTGTGTTCGTGCTCCAACACCAGCCTTCGCGACCCGGTTGCACAGCCACTCCCACCGACTATAAGCCGACAGCAAAGAGCCTTGTGGCTGCTCCAGCAGCCAGACTCCGTTCTGGCACATAACCAACAGCACAAGTAGGACACACCTTAGAGCAGAGGCCATCCGGGTTTCTCATCAACTGCACTTGATATCTATGCCTGAGCTAGCAGGATATAAATACTTGCAGCAGAAGCTCCGAGAAACAGTGCAATTGTTGTTATCTACCCAGGGTAAGGCTTGCCTTCCGGCAGGGTTCAAAGCTGATCTCATTGATGTTCCACGTGTAGTGACCACCCAGCTACCACAGTCGGGAGCAATGAGGTTCATGGCATCGGGAGCTTGGCACATAATGACATACATGGCCAGCCTCAGATGTGGATCTTGGCACGGCCCCAATCATGCCCGACATACATGATGTGTGATAGGCTACACCTGCATGCAGTTCCAAACATCCAGCTAGCCACGCGAAGCCACCGTGGGATAGAATATCCATGGGGCTCCCGTAGAGGCAGTCAAAGGATGCGGTTTTGAAGCCTTGTTCATGCCTCGGATCAACTAGCATTCTGCTCGAAGCATGATGTTTCGAAACAGCTTTTAGTCTAGCAGCCAATACTTTGTCACGGCCCCCTCCCCAGCAAACACCTCGAAGAAGTGGTAGCGCTCGTCGAAGGTTAAGTTGGTCATCCAGCGAAGACACAGGGCCTGCAGTATTACATTCATGCCGGATACAGGACAAGGCTAGAACTAGAACATGTATATACTGTAAGCGTCAGCCAGGAGCCCAGGCTGTGGCAATGAACACCTCAGCTGTATAGCCGGGCCAGTTTGTCAAATGCCAGCTAGAGATATGCACATCTCAGATAGTATTATTTGCAATCAAAGCACCTTCGGAGCATTTAGCTGTGCTAAATTCACAACCAACGAATGGCCACGAAGCACCATAGCTGGAGTCCCAGGCTGACAAGCTTTCTTATGAGCTTGAACAGAACCAGCTAGCGTAGGCTACGGTCGACTTTCATGCAAAGCCCCAGCATGCACCATCAACCGGTCAGGGCAGCTGCAAGAGGGCAAGGAGGGCACACCCGCGATGGAGGCCCGCACGGCCCATGCCTCCGGCATGGTAATCCTGCGAAGAGTAGCTTGAGGAGACAGAATATGTACTTCATGGTATAATGTTTTAGCTCTTGCAAGATGCACACATGCTGCATGTGCACTGAAGTGCTCTTTTTCGAAGCAGTGCTGATAAGCTTGGATCGTGATGTCGGAACACCCCAGTGACAGGCAACGGGCCTGTTGCGATGCATACATTTAAACATGTATGCCACCACCCCTTGCAGCATGATAATGAGGCCTTTCCCTCGCACACTGCATCCCCAGAAGGTCCGAAACTGACCAAAAGAAGTCACTGCTCAAAATCGGGCTGGTACTGGTCCCAAGAAGTCGATCTAGTTCGTCGAAGCATAAGCCTCAGATGCGTGCCAGTTACACATTGCATGCCATAGCTAATATGCATGTTTAACACACTGCACACATGGGTACATGTATACATTGCACACACAGCCTAGGAGCTGCCTTTGCCATTGTCCTGCAATCTTCATCACTTTTTCCCTGTTGCTTGCCTTCCTTCATCGCACGGTGGTATGCCACCGACTTACGTGACAGCCTTGCTTTGCGCTCAGTCTCGTCGTTGCTTGCACCTGCTTTCGGCTTGGACTTTGCAGTGGCCTTGGCCTTTGCAGTGGCCTTTGCTTTGGCTTTGGCCTTTGCACTAGCCTTGGCTGTTGCTTTGGGCTTGGCTGCTGATGCTTTGGGCTTGGCTGCTGATGCTTTGGACTTGGCACGTGCTTTGGGTTCGGCAGCTTTCTTTTTATTCTTGTTTGTGTTTCTCTTGCCTGCTGCTGTGGCTTCGGGGGCGGCTGTTGGGCTTGGCTTGCGCTTGCGTGTCTCCTTCTTTGGTTTCTTGCTTTTGCAAGCCTCATCCTCCTCCTCCTCATGCTCAGAATCATCGCGGCTCCTCTTCGCACGTGTCCCAGGCTTGGGCTTGCTGGGAATGGGATCAACCTCCGGCTCATCCTCCTCGTTCGAGGTAATCTCACTGTCCTGACCATCATCGTTTTCAGCATCCTCCTGGACATCACCACTGCTACGTGCACGGCCACGAGAGTGGCCCCTTCCCCGAGCCTTTCCTCGGCCACGTCCTCGACCTCTTCCTCTACCCCGTCCACCCTTCTTTCCGGCGGATGTCAGCGACATCTGCTCGGCTGCTGTCATGGCTGGAGCATCGCTACTGACCGGACACTCAGGGAGCACATCGTTACGATCATAGTGCACAGTTTCCTTGCCAGGGGTTGCACCAAGGGGCTCACTTGAATCCTCCTTTTCCTTTTCATCTGCAGGGGTCTCCTCCCCTAGGATTGTGGCATGGGGCTCACTTGGATCCTCCTTTTCCTTCTCATCTGCATGGGTCTCCTCCCCGAGCACCACCGAAGCCTGACCCTCAGGCTCAACACATTCATCACTTTCCTCCTCCTCTTCCTCCTTCTCCTCTAGATCATCAGCACCAGAGGCCAACGGAACACACCGCATAAGTGTCATGTGCCCAGCATCTTCCTTTGCATCCACAGCCTCCGACCCAGCCTTTGCCTCAAACTCGGACACGGCATCAAACTCGGGGGCCAGATCATAGGCCAACGTGTCGTTGTTGTCCAGGCCTGGGCAACAAGCCAATTAAGGAAGGGATTGGATGGGAATGCACATGCACACACAAGCACTAGCAAACAGAAGTGCGATCAAAGAACCAGCTCCAGCAGCATTGGGCTCGGCATCAACTATTGTCTCCAACATCTTCGTTGCGAGATTTTCAGCTGAAACAACCGAAGCCAGCTTCATGTTCTCATGTGTTTCCTCGTCTGCTCTCACATGCTCTTTGGCTTCACTCCTCACTTCACTCGCTTCACTCTCCTCGCGCTCGAGTGCTTCGGCTTCGGACAACGACAGCGCTGTGGCCATTTGCACAGCCTCAGCCTCCCGTTCATCTAGGCCCTCGGCTAACAGTGCAGCTTCCTGCTCATGCAACTCCTGAAGTTCTACAAGCAGGGCCAACTGCTTCTCCTCCTTCTCCAGTTGTGCTAGCTCTGCACGAAGAACCTGTTCCTCTGCAGCCATACTGTTCACTCCCTTCTGCGGTGTTTTTTCAACTGGGGTGCAGGGGAGGCTGCCAACTTCGGGAAGGGGGAAGCAAGGCTTTGCTTTGAAGTCACGTGGATCCATGCCGTGGTTGCCGCACAATGTGCAAAGAAAGCCCCATGTCTCGTTCTTCAGAAGATGATGCTCCTTGCGGGCTTTGGCCTGGCTTCTGGGACTCAGTGGCATCTCTCCTGGGCTGATAGCATTGCATATGATCGAATGATAAATAGCACAGGATATGCGTGAAACGACACCTCCGATCACATGTCCTTTGCATATATAATTGCAGCCCCTGTCTCGTGGAGGCGGAGTCACGATGGGGTCCGAAGAGGATGAAGCTCCAGAGCCTTGGAACCGACGATCAGAGGGATTACCATGGGTTTGAGGTGCAAAGGAACTGGGGCAACTAATATGCTGGTAAGCTTCTGAGACCTGGCAGCTCGAGCTTCCGGATCGGTGAATCCTAGACTGTCACGATCTACACATCATCACCGTGGCAAGGTCATGCTTTATAATGCTAGCAGTATCGATCTATTTAGCAGAGAAGCTTTCACAGTAGGGGAGCAGGGGATGTCGACCGGCTCATCATTTTCGGGTGCCTCTTCCTCGCCCCCCTCCTCAACACCCAGCCCTTCGTCTTCGGAGTCTTCCGACCGGACGGAGCCACCTTGGACGGGATTAGGCCGGGTTTATGGGAAATGTACATTATAGGTACCATCGGCTGAACGAATCACTCAAGATGCTGCATGCCTAGGTTGCAGGTAGGGCACAGTTCGATGGCAAGGGGATCCCGCTTTGCTTAAAGAGCTGCCTCACGCCTGGTTGTCTGGGCTGATGCGGCCTCTTTGCACACTGACTGAAGCAGGTAACCAGCCGTCTTGCCATCCATGCTTGTACCTGGATTTCATGACCTCATGCAGGAAGCTGAAAGAACCTTGTTGTATCGAAATTTTGCATGAGTCTAGGATGAGAACTAGCGGTTTCGGACTGAGCAGCTAGTGGGCATTCGAAGATGCATTGGCCGGCTGGCCATATACAGCCTCCGGAAGAACTCGGCCAGCATAGCCACCGAGGGGCGTAAGCCTGGGCTGAGGATTTCTATTTATTGGGGCTTAAAACATATAGGCTAGCAGGAGCAATGCTAAGTTAAACAAGGAGCCAAGGTGTTGAAGAATGGGAGCCAAAAGATCAACATTCTCACCCAAGTGTTCTTGCTTAATCTTCTTCGCATCGTTTGGCAAATGCACAAGCATGCCCTGGGTAAGCCTGCGCATCACGGTTTCGCTTTGTTGCCAAGCTTTCAAAACATCACACTGGCAATCGACATCGGCTTGGGGCGCATTGTCTTCAAGAGCTTTGGCCATGGCAACAGCTCAGAACTAGACGGTCTGACCGTCCTAGTCAACACAAGGCCCCGAAGCCTGGAACCCTAGGAAGGCCCAAACTGTTCTGTGCACGATCTAGTGCGACTGCACTGCTCACACGTATACCGTTTAGAGTGGATTTGATGTCGATCAGATGTGACACATGCATGTATGCATGTCATCCGAAATGCAGTGACGCTTTGAGCAAGGCAAGTTCGATTGTGTGCAATCATGTGCCAACTCGGCCAAATCAACTTCCATCCTTCAAGAAAGACGGCAGGGCTTCGGTCCTTCTCCCCCCAGCAAGACAAAGTCGATGCCATCACAGTACCTGTTTGGCCATCCGAGGAACTACTTGCTGGAGTTCGAGAAAGAGGGCATGCGTGCACAAACAGTACATATCAGGGCGCACGGCGGGGAGGGTGATCACGGCGACCCGATATGAGCCATTTAAGCTGAAGAACGAGTCAGATTGCATGTCAGGCACTGTAAACCCTTGAACCAACCTAAAACCCAAAAGTACGCGAACCCAAGTAAAAGTACGCGAGCCCCAGAAAGCACGCGAATGCCAGCAAAAGCATTACAAACTAGGCCCGGATGGAAATAAGTATTACGATTGAATGTCCAGGGATAGTATATGCGTATATATGATCCGTGTGTGTGTGTGTGTGTGTGTGTGTTTGTGTGTGTGTGTCTGTCTTGCATTCGGATTTGGTTGTGGCATTTGCCCGCTATTCACTTGTAAGTTTGTTCGTCTTTGTGTTTGTCCGTCCATCGGTCCGTCTGTCTGTCTGCCTGATTGTGTTATTCGCATTCGCAATATTATCTCTGATGTGGGATGACCGAAACAGTACAAAGACGTACTTGGATATATTACGCGCTGTTTGTGTGTTTGCTTCCTGCCGATGTTTTGTGAAGTGTGTTATGATGAATCTCGCGGAAGCTATGCTCCCGAAGACTTCTCCATACAGGCAGCAACAACTAAACTTGCAGATGGGCTGTTTTGCTTTTTGTCGTTTGGATTCGAGGAAAGACTCCGATCCCGGTGTGCGCCGCTCGGCGGCCATCGCCTTGGGCAATCTGGGGAAACTAGCAGCAGACCAGGAAGAGGTGGGGCTCAGGGATGTTCTGTTGCAGGTCTTGGGGATGTTGGCTATACCTATAGCTTGCATTGTAGTTTAGTTTCTTTGGCTGGTTTAACAAACTTTCTGTTGATGGTTCAACCCACAAAGGACCTACCAGGGAGACAGCGGGTAGGGTTTAGGATGGGCATATGCAGCTGGGGAGAGCTAAACCATCGAAGAGCTAGCCAGACTAGGGCCGGCATTAACGAATGGGCGCGCAAGCGCGCGTAAGCAACAGTCGCATGCGCGGAAGGCTTGCGCACCGGTTGCTTTAAAAACGGATGTGCGGAAGGGGTGCGCGGAAGGGTATCTTGAGGTCTTTCCTGCTCAAAGACCTGAAATGCGGAAGGGCGCGCGGAAGGCTTAAAGCTTAAGAGCTGACTCAAGGGCCCACGCGTACGGGACAGTTGGCTCCGCGGAACACCCTAAACGCGGAAGGGTTTGTTAGCGTCAACGATTTGAAAAGAGGTTTTGATAACGAATCAGCACCATTGTCGCAGGTCTTGCAGCAGGCGTCTGCATGTGATGCTGACGACGATGTACGATTTCATGCAGCCGTGGCTTTGGGAATTGTGCAGGCCGGGAATGCCTACAGTTTCAGATTGTTTGCCAGCATCGCTCTGCTTTTATACTTTTACGCATTATTAAAAGCATCACTCAGACTCAAAAAAGCATGCAAATGGACGAGCTCATGGGCCGGACAACTCCGCGAGACTTTCACCCTGAAGCGGTGGGATCGCGATTCGTAAAGCAGCATTCCGTGCTGGACATCAGTGTCTCCACCCGGTATGACTTTGCAATAGCCGCCCGCACGCCTTGGAGCAGTCAGTTTTTCAAGTTTCAAGCCGTTTACCGACCCTGCAAGCATGTGCAAATAGCGCCTCTTCATGATCTGCTGCAGAGTGTTGTCGTCCAGTTTCGGGAAACATGGAGTTCAAAGGCTTCACTGCGCTGACTCCTACACTATCTGATGTTTCACCTGCTCCTGCTGCTGCTGCGACGACGACGACAACGATGACGATGAGTAGCGATTGGGCCGGTCGGTGTGCTGCCGAGTTGGTTCACGGCGTCATTTCCGATCTCTCGTCCTTCCTGCTAGTAGAGCAACCCCCGACCGACTCTTTTAGAACTTGGTAGCCTAGTTCGCCGCTACATGAGCGCAGACTTTTGCAACATTCCTGCATTCATTCGAGCGGCTGGCGCGTCAACATCACATCCTTGAGCATGCTTTTGAGGCTATACAACTAACTTCGAGATCTGTCGGACAAATCTAGAAGTGTACCGAGCGGAAAGATGTGTCGCTGTCTCATCCCTGGCCTAACTACAGCTCTCAGCTAGCAGCTAGCAGCTAGCATGCACCCGGGGTATGAGAGGCGACATCGCCGAAGTCGGCCGCTCCTTGGCCCAGGCCCCGGACCTATAGGGGCAGTTCGGGTCCCTCTTCCTTGAGACTATAGGTATGCACAGGGACCATCGCATGCTTAGTATGGGCCATGAGCTGAACGCATGTTTCTGGCGTGTGCCTACCGAACCTGTTTCAGGCCTTCGCCTACTCCTCTCTCAACTGAGCCGGTGACTGTCTAACTGTCTCGTTCTCATTTGTAACACCCGAAGCAGGAAATCATGATTGCATCGTAGCATAATGCTTCGGCTGCATAAAAGGGCCTCCAGGAGTATGGACACAGGATGTGCTTGACCCGCTCGTCTCCTCCCCGTTTGCCGGTTTAATGCTGCCAATGCACAGGCCGTGAAGCACGAACATGTGCTTGGCCACAGGCGTTAATACTTGTTGGCCGAGCCACACCTGTTTGCCAATGCTGCTACAGGCCAGTGCACGGCCATGCAGCCGGGGTCAAGATACTGACCACTGGAAATCAGCGTTGTTTATGGCTTCGTCGGCTGCATGCTTCCTTGACGGCTTCATTCGAGATCGCCAGTTTTGGATGTGTTTGCGGCTGCATAGCGACCGCAGTGATCATGCATCACGTGGAAGCCATGACAGCAATCATCGCCATCGTCTTCAACAATGCATTCATGGCCATCATCGTGACCACCCTGGCTACTGTCATCATCAGCCTCCAAAGTGTAAGCACACACGTTTGCCATGGCGATGTCCACGAGCGTATGCCCCTTTCGGGCTCCAGTTCGATTTCAACCGAAGTGCCGCGGCAAGCCGTCGGTGGACAGCCGCATGGCTGCAAACGGAGCTGCACTGCCGAGGGAGCAGGCTCCATTCTCTTAGATTCTGCTCGAGTCGGGCTCATTCAGGTTCCTTCTTCGTGACTGCTATATTGTTAGGAGGTGTAACGGTGTAGCATCATACCTGTAAGCCGTGACCTCTCTCCCCATGCGAGCAGAGTAAGCTTCGACGCCCGAGAGATGACAAGGTTCCGTAGCAGGGCTCCGATATGAGGGGACTCTTCCAGAAAAAGGAAAGTTCACCAATCTGGAAAATGCAGAGTCTCGGGGACCACAACAGCAATTTTCGTCATGCTCCTCTTGATGACATCGACAGGGAATAAGAGTTCATATCGTGAACTCATTGGCGCTCAAAGACTGTGATCTGAAGCAGGGATATGGCGCCTGCTAGGCTCAATCCCGCCGTTACCAGCGATAGTTTTGGTGGCGCTACAAGGGTTTAGGATTTAGCGTTTATAAAAGCGTTTAAAGGGTTATAGATTCCAGAACCACTCGGCAAGGCACGATGCGCAAACGGAGCTGTGCTCTCGTTTGTTTGCTTTGGGAGAGAAGGCCACGTGCAAGGAGCGGCGGCGGTAGTGCAGCAAAGGCATGAGCACTGCAGCTGTCAAGGCTTCGATTGTTGACACTGAGGATTCAGGATTTCAATTCGAATCCCTTTAAGGGTTTGAAGACACTTCGACTGTTCAGCGACGCAGCGGCACTGCAGTTCCACGGGTTGCAACCGAATCAACGAACGAACGACGCCTCTATCGAAATCGCCAGTACATCCAGCCTGGACAGATGCGGGACAATAGCAGGTTCAAGACATGTCACAGTTTTCATGGTGGAGCCACTTGGAAGATCAGATGCTCAAGATAAGCATCCCCTACAGGAGGTGGAGCAACAAGTTCGGACATTTGCCCACGCGCTGTGCCATCAGCCGAAGCGACTTGGAGACTCGTTGATGGTTTGGGATTTCGGACCTGAGCACCGGGCCCCGATGCGCCAGTTCAGGTTATGTACGACATGTTGTGTCCCTTCCTGCTGGCTTCTTGACACGTCGTGCAGTTAGGAACCTGTGAGCACGGCGTGAGGGCGGGATCTGAGAAAGGGAGTTTTTGAAGTAAGCAGTTGCCAGCCACTGTGTGCCACGGGTGGTGTCAGCAGGACAGAACTTTCCAGATCCGCAGTTTTGAGAACGGAGAGCCCGACAGAAGCTTGTAGCCTGCGAGGCATGCGAGTTGGATTCAGGAACCGCGTAGAGCATACTGTAAAGCATTGGTGGATACATCTGCCAAGAACCCCCAGGTCGGCTACAGAGGTGCTGACTGCATTGGCAAGACGCGGTCGCCCAGAAGCAAGGACTCTTTCAAAGGCCTTCGGGCGTTCAGAAGGGGCTTGCTCACAATTTTCTCAGCCTCGGCTTTCTGGGTTTGATCAAGTCATCCTCGAACGGTGTTGTGGTTAGAGCCGGAGCCAGTCATTTGTCATTTGCATGAGGCTGGGACGACTCCCTGGCCCACGTGCCCCTTGGTCAGCATTCTCGGATTGCAAACGAGCAGTCATGGAGGTGAAGGGAGAATCAGAGGTGTAATGCTCCGAGCGACCCATCATCCGTATTGATCCCTCGCTTGAGTGTCTTTGCGAATGCATGTTGTAGTTCCAAGCTGCCTGCGACAAAGACAACGAGCAAGCCAGTGGTCGGTTTAATTTGTTAAATAGTGTCAACCGCGTTCCGTATTCGCTGGAGCAGGTAATCAGTGTGGCTTTGCTGCATGTCTTGACAGTGAGTGGCCAGGAAGGCAACTTGACGGCATGGTTGCATAAGGAGGCAGCCGGCAGGCCCAAATCCAGGCAGCCACCCACCTTTAGTTTCTGCAGGGCCGGCTGTGTGATGATGGGAGACTATTTCGATTCGCCAGAACGCCGAGAGTTCTGGTGGTTACAGACATGCTTCGCAGGCATGTTGCTCTACTCACTCTGGGGCATCTGTCAGATACGCGAGGGGTCCATGCTTCTGTTGTTATTCACGACGTACTCCGCGACGCATCCCGAGATCTGGCCGAAGCTTCCAGGCGCTCTATACGTTGTCGCAGCTCAATTGGTAAGCATGGACAACTGGGTGTTGGCATTCTACCTTTTCGGATGGCTACTCCAGCAACCTCGGAGGTTGTGGTCGGCTTTTAAAAAATTGTTTGGAATTGGCGACACGGGCGCCGAGTCGGACACTTCAGACTCGAGCGATGAGGAATGCCGCCACGAGGATGGGGCCCGGGTAGGATCCGTGCCATCACAGGCCAGCAGCAGCACATGCCCCGGACTTTGCCTCGATGACAATCTGCCAGCTAACGCGAATCTTGAAGCAGCCGAGTCCCTGCGATCAAGGCCAAAGCGCTTGATTCTGTCGCTGGCTTGCCAGGACTATGACAAGCTGCAAGGTACCGACTACGCGTGGGCCAAGACACTTTCATCCCCATACAGAGACGCGGAGGTGGTGGAAAGTGCTTTCGAAGGTATCGGATACGAAGCAGCTGTGCCCTTGAGGAACACTTCTTTCCCCAAGTTCGAAGAGGCATTCACCGAGTTTTTGCAAAGTTTGGATTGCAGTTGTTATGCAGCAGTTATGTTCTTCGCTGGCCATGGCATCGAGATCAACTCACGGCTGGCGTTGCTCCTCAATGATCCCGTGCAGCCTCTGATCTACTTGGATGAAATTCTAGCCCGCCTGCACGCACGATTGGACGAGCTTCTGCCTAGCTCTTCAGAAGATGATCCGATCCGCAATGCTTCAGTAGTTTTCTTTTGCGACATTTGTCGGGAAGGCTCAGGAGCCAGCGTCATCCGTGACCGTCAATCAGTGGAGAAGCCGACACTCCCTGCCCCAAGCCGGCAGCAAGCCGTGGTCTACTCCTGTCTGAGCGGCGGCCGCGCTGAAGACTCTTCTAGGAACACCGACAGCCACGGGCATCTTGCCAAGGCCCTGTCGGACATCGTCCATGCGAACCTGCCTCGTACACTCTTCAATCTGTATGAGAGCATCAACTGCAGAGTGCAAAAGTCGTCTCGGCAGCTCAGGAGGCGGCAAGGAAGCAATTACATGCCGCCACTGGCCAAGCAACATGCAGAGCTTCACAACGATTCCACGTTGCTGGATGATCAGTACGATCTTTTTGTTGATGAGGCACGGGGGAGGCAGTTGCGGTCATCGATGTTACCCCTTCGCCGTCGTGATGAAACTGACGGAGATGGACTTCGTGTGAAGCTGTGGAAAGTGACAGATGTTGATTCCGAGGACCAGTGCAGGCAGCGAATTTTGGTGGAGCGTGACAACTTCATAGCCGCAACACACGAAGAAAGGCATGCTTCACTGGAAGAAGCTGTAGCGAAGACGAACAACAGCAACGAACGCCTCCGCAGCCGGCTGACGAAGCATAAGCAGCGCGCTAAAGCTGCGCAGCAGGCGCGAGAGAGAGCGGAGAAGTGCGCAGATGATACAGCAGAGAAGCTGGAGAGAGAGAGGCGGCGCTCGCAGAGTCTTCAGAGAGAGCTGGCGCAAGCCAAGCGGGACGCTGACCTGCAGCTTCAGGAACAAAGGCAAGAGTGTGAGAGGCAGCTGGCTGAGAGGCCGCCGGTTGTAAGAGAAGTTGTACGAGAAGTATATATCGATCGAGAAGTATACATCGATCGGCCGTCAGGGCCCCCGCCAGAAGTATATATCGATCGGCCGTCGGGGCCCTGCCCACGCCGCAATGTCGAACATGCGCCAGACGCAGAGGCGACAGACCCATGTTTGTGTCTGTGCGTCTTGGTGTTTTTTCTGACTGTTGGTTTATGTCTCCCCGCTAACTTGTCTGACAAACGAACCGTCTTGTGAGGAGCGGTGGAGAAAGGTGCAGCACTCCCTTTTCTAAAGTAGTTGCATGTTGGTGTTGAGGGAGTTTTGCGATAGCAGGTCAAGGAGCGTGCTTTCGCGGTGTCTCTCCACGACTTGCTCGCCTTGAGCTAGCGAAGTCTAAAGAAGCTTCCACATGCGAATGGATGCTGATGCCAATCGGTAAAGCAGCGGATATGTTGCGAGAATGTGACAGCCCAAATGCCGGAGTGACAGGGTAGATGACTGGCATGAGATGTGCGCATGGATTTGATTGTATTTGAATGTAATGTGCTGCATACTATGTCGTGCTATGATGATGCTACTGCTACTTATGGTACTGTTTTCGCTTATGCGTAGCTTAGGCTTGCACTTGTGCATCTGCTTGATTATGGGTATGCTCCTTGTCGTTGCTATGCTAATGCAACTAATTAATGCTTTGTTATTCTGTGCTTGTGCCGGTGCATGTGTATATATACATATATACAAACATACATCCCTCTCTCTCTCTATCTCCCGCCCAACATACACGTATGTATGTGTATACGTATACATATATATATATATATGTAAGAGAAACCTTTCTGTATAATGTGTTGCTCTGGGTTTGCTGGGAGAGGTTTACTAAGCCAGGTGGGTTCAGAGGGTTTAGAGGGTTTAGCGGGTTTGGGGGGCCGGGCGGGGAGCCTAACCAGCTAAACACCCTAAGCACCCTAAACCCTCTAAACCCTCTGAGCCAGGAGGGTTTAGAGGGTTTAGCGGGTTTGGGGGGCCGGGCGGGGAGACCAAACCAGCTAAACACCCTAAACACCCTAAACCCTCTAAACCCTCTAAGACAGGAGGGTTTAGAGGGTTAAGCGGGTTTGGAGGGCCGGGCGGGAGCCCAAACCAGCTAAACACCCTAAACACCCTAAACCCTCTAAACCCTCTAAACCCTCTAAACCCTAAAAGCTTGGAGGGTTTAGAGGGTTTAGAGGGTTTAGCGAGTTTGGAGGGCCGGGCGGGGAGCCCAAACCAGCTAAACACCCTAAACACCTTAAACACCCTAAACCCTTTAAACCCGCTAGACCCTGTAAACCTTCTAAACCCTCTAAACCTTCTAAACCCTCTAAACCCTCCTGAATTAGAGGGTTTAGAGGGTTTAGGGTGTTTAGGGTGTTTGGGGTGTTTAGCTGGTTTGGGGGGCCGGGCGGGGAGCCCAAACCAGCTAAACACCCTAAACCCTCTTAACCTTTTAAGCCAGAAGGGTTTAGAGAGTTTATAGAGTGTTTAGCTGGTTTGGGCTCCCCCCCTACCCCCCCAAACCCGCTAAACCCTCTTAACCCTTTAAACTCTCTAAACCCTCCTGGCTTAGAGGGTTTAGAGGGTTTAGGGTGTTTAGCTGGTTTGGGCTCCCCGCCCGGCCCCCCAAACCCGCTAAACCATCTAAACCCTCTAAACCCTCCTGGCTTAGAGGGTTAGAGGGTTTAGAGGGGGTAGAGTGTGTTTGGGGTGTTTAGCTGGTTTGGGCTCCCCGCGGCCCTCCAAACCCGCTAAACCCTCTAAACCCTCCTGGCTTAGAGGGTTTAGAGGGTTAGAGGGTTTGGAGGGTTTAGGGTGTTTAGGGTGTTTAGCTGGTTTGGGCTCCCCGCCCGCCTCTAAACCGTCTAAACCCTTCTGGCTCAGCGGGTTTTGAGGGTTTAGAGGGTTTAGGGTGTTTAGCTGGTTTGGGGGGTTGGACGGGGAGCCCAAACCAGCTAAACACCCTAAACCCTCTAAACCCTCTAAGCCAGGAGGGTTTAGAGGGTTTAGCGGGTTTAGCGGGTTTGGGGGGCCGGGCGGGGAGCCCAAACCAGCTAAACACCCTAAACACCCTAAACCCTCTAAACCCTCTAAACCCTAAAAGCCAGGAAGCCCAAACTAGCTAAACACCCTACCCTAAACCCTCTAAACCCTCTAAGCCAGGAGGGTCTAGAGGGTTTAGAGGGTTTAGAGGGTTGAGACGGTTTAGAGGGTTTAGCGGGTTTAGGGGGCCGGGCAAGGAGCCCAAACCTAAACACCCTAAACCCTGAACCCTCGAAGCCAGGAGGGTTTAGAAGGTTTAGCGGGTTTGGGGGATTAGGCGGGGAGCCCAAACCCACTAAACCCGCTAAACCGGCTAAACCCTCTAAGCCAGGTGGGTTTAGAGGGTTTAGCGGGCTTGGCGGGTTTGGAGGCCCGGGGAGCCCAAACCCACTAAACCCGCTAAACCGGCTAAACCCTCCAAGCCTGGAGGGTTTAGAGGGTTTGGCGGGTTTGGGGGGTTGGGCGGGGAGCCCAAACCCACTAAACCAGCTAAACCCGCTAATCCGGCTAAACCCTCTAAGCCAGGTGGGTTTAGAGGGTTTAGAGGGTTTAGCCGGTTTAGCGGGTTTGGGGGGCCGGGCGGGGGGCCCAAACCAGCTAAACCCCCTAAACCCTCTAAGCCAGGTGGGTTTAGAGGGTGGGTGGTTCTGCGATGCCCGGTGTTACAGGGTGGGATGGTTCCGCGATGCGCGGTGTTGCAGGGTGCTTGTTTCCGCGACGCCCGCTGTTACGGGTTGGGCGGCTCCGCGACGCCCGGTGTTACTGGGTGGGATGGTTTCACGACGCCCGGTGTTACAGGGTGGGTGACCGGTGGGTGGTTCCGCGACGCCCGGTGTTGCAGTTAGCGATGGCCATTTCCATTTAGGTTATAGTATCGTCAAGCCCAAATTTTCACAATTCGTGTACCCCCCTATGAATCATCCAAAGAATCCCTATCTCTGCCCATCCCCTTGAAAATCCATATTCCCCATCATACATCCCCGATACCCTGTGATAAACCTAAATGGAAATTGCCATCTTCTAATGATTTGTAAGTAAGATCCATAATGAAGTTATGATCTGTGATAGCCTGAGGATTATAACTTCATTATATTTATGAATGCACTATCCTATATAGTGAAGCATATGATGCCTTTATAGGTGTTTGCCGTCATTGCTTTCGGTTGGGCAACGTCAACAGGAATTCGGTCTTTATGTTTGTCAAACAGCAGAAAGTAATCTTCGAGAAACTCAGCGTTCATTAGCAACTGATGAACGTGATTAAATACTGTATCTATATCTGGCTTATGTTGTTCAGGATCGGGTTCTGGTTCTATTTTTCCTCTTCATCAAAATTTGTTAGGAAACTGTTTGTTTAATTGTTATTTGCGTATTTGCAGTTTTTGGTTGCTGTATTCCGCCTTAATTTGCTCTTGTATTCCATCGCTTAGTCTACCTTTTTTTGAAGTCTCCCAGCCTTCGAAAATACCCTTTCATCAATACATTTAATTCTGAGTTCGGGTCTAATGCATAATGAAAATGTGCATCCCAGTTCTCGTGTCTTATTCTGTGCCCGCATTCTTCACATGATCGGCTTCCCTTTGCTCTCTCCTCTCTCCTTACTTGATTGTATTCATTCTTGTTCTTCTCATAGCATTTTCTTTTCGCTTTACGGCATATATTACACGTCTTAAACCCGTCGAACTCTTCAACAACCTTTGATGCACAGCACGACTTACATAATCTCCTTCCCATCTTGACACACAAAAAAGTCTAGTCTTTAGACATGGTTAGACCAAAGGTAAATCTTCTAATATCTTAATTAATATTAGAACATTTATCGGGGACTGCATGGGGGTTCTCTTCTCCTTCTTCCGAAAGCACGAGACAAACTAATTCAACCATTACCGTTGTTCTTATGACATGCTTGTGGTAAATGCAAACTGTACGGTGGCTGGGGGCAATACCTGTCAAATCACTATACAAAGTGATTTTTAAATTATCTTAATAAATTCTTCTAACTGATAAAACTCGAACAACAATTTAGATCTGGCCTTATACCCCTCATAATGGCAATAATCCTCCAACTCATCTATGATAGCACTTAATCTAGCATTGTATTTTCTTATGTTCCTTCGTTCCTCTAACCAATCCTTTCTAACATCCTCTTTTTCTTTCTTAGGGAATAAACACTCCATATTTGTATTATAGAAATTTCTTGCCAATTTTCAGTTTCAAATCACTCAGTTCAACTTCCAACCTTTCTATGTCCTTCTTAATGACTTCAATATCAGTTTCAGTCGCTTCTATTGTCTGCTCACATTGCTCAGGTGTTATACCATGGTCTCCAAAATCAGTATCACATATTTCAACACTTCCTACTTGGTTGCCAGTTTCAAAAATACCGTTTTCATCAGGATTAACATTCCTCCCACCAAATTTTAAGTTTCGTCTATCTTCTACAATATGTGTTGTTATAATGTTATTGTTCTTTTGTTGTTTTAGTTTCCTTATGATCTGATTGTCTTTTACATTTACAAGGTATACAAGATACGCCTTTAGAATTTATGAAAAAACACTTTTTCTTTTCACTTTCAGTTATATCGCTCATTTATACTATTTAGATTTTTTATGATTCCTCAAACAAATAATAACTGTTTTAACAAACTCCAATGGTAAATAGCAACATCGTTTTATTTTAGTATATTTTATTACCTGCTTCTCTATTGCCTCCAAACCGTTTGTTGTTTCAACATAAATATCATAAGTTTTATCCATTTGTATAATTATCAGGATATTTTTTTATTAAATATAATGAGTGATGATATCCCTAAAGTAGAACCAATAGACATACCCGAATATAAGTATAAGAACAGTAAATGTGATATGATGCCCAAATTACCCGCGCGGTTGCTATGTGTTGCTTCTTCAATTTTTAAAATCTACACAGGATCTTTCGAGAGGATATACATATTTTCACCCAGTGTTCATGTGGATGACACATGGACACCTGTTAAGAAATACATAACTGACGTGATGAAGGTGGATGCAGAAAAAGAAAAACTCTATTATGAAGAATACGACCCAGTTGCAGTAAAGAAGATTACTGAAATCCAACATAAAGTAATTTATTTCCAGAAGAAGAACAAGCAGAAGGATTTAGTATTTTAATAGTGGTGAATGACCATGCGGACGACCCAAAATTTGTAAGATACTCAAATTTTTTTCACGGGTTATTCACGAGGGGTCGCCATAACGGCATCTCATGCATTTTAGCCACGCAGAAGTATAATGTGTTGGCCCCGATCATTAGGCTAAACGCATCTGCTTTGTTTATTTTTAGACTGAAGAACATGAACGAAGTCAATGCATTTTTAGCAGAGAATTCCGCATTGGTGGACAAAAGCACGCTATATGGAATGTATCAGAAAGCGGTGATTTTTGCTTCTTATACCTTCTTCTACATAAACACCAATGCTAAAGATGTTAGTAACATGTTCTTCATTAACTTTGAACAACGCTTTGAAATAGGAGATAGTTGATAATATGTTAATAATATTGCTAGTCATATAACTAGTAATGATAGTGGACAACAGTGTAAAGTAGTAAAACTGAAACATGGGCATTTCCTTTTCTTCTTTAGTGCTTTAACTTTCTTTTCCTCTTCTTCCAGTTTTTTGTAATAGGTCTTTCATAGCAATTAACAATATATCATTCTCCGGTTTTTCCTCTTTTTTTGCTTTATTAACTCCATACAAACTTTATACTGATCTTCAAACTCACTCATATATAACAACATATATCAATTTTAATCGCTATCGCTACTACTTTTTACTTTCCTTTTCAACTTTGTTGTTTCCCCTTTCAGCGTGGCCATTTCCTTTTTCATTGCCTTGAACAAATCTTTAATTTCTTCGAAATCATTCAGAGCATATCGTAAAGCACTGCATAAAACTGGGGTAGTCATAGAATAGTCAAACCTTAAATTTCCGTCTCCTCCCTTTCTAACGATATTACTCCATTCTTTGGGGAAACCTTTATAACCCATCATATCGTTTTTCAATAAAACCACAACACGACCTGTCGCCGTACTTTTCTGCATCAATAAACTTATATGTTTTAGGAACAATGTATTTTACTAACTCTACTGCTTTCTTTGAATTGATTTCTTTTGTCTTTCTTCAGCCTTTGATCACTGCTTGGCCAAATATATCCTGTATAAGAAATGTCGCCTATAATATCAAAGCCGTCTGTCGTAACCGCTAAAACATTTTTCGTTCCTATTTCGGTTATTGTCTCACCGTCTGTATCTGGATTTCTCAAACATATTTGTTCCACTGCTCCTACTGCTGCTTGATGTGTAATACTAACTTTTCGTAGAAATCAACTGAACTACCTAAGACACGAAACTCGGGAGAACCAGTAGCACCAATATCTACACGAAATTCATTCTCTGTTGATAAATTACCATTTACATCAAGCGTTTCATTACAAGTAGTAGGTTTGCTTCATGTAATACCTTCAACATCATTCAATTGTAAAAATATTTCTGACGATTGTGGGTCGGCGTTCCTATTACTTTGCCGTGAAAACTTTTGTTCATCTGTCGATATAAAGTTTGATGAGAAATTAGCGTTTCCTTGTTGGTATATTCTTCCTCTGCTATGAACTAAAACCTCGTTGTTAAAGGTTGTTGATGCTTGAAAACTTACATTTCCACCAAAACTAGAATTGCCGCCACCGACTGATAGTCTACTGGCACCAGCAATAACACCAATACCTAAATTATGTAGATAAACGCCACCATTAATAACTGTATTTAATTATAATAAACTTGGGCTATCGTTAGAAGTGTTATAAGCATTATAATTAATATTGAATGAATGCATCCTTATGTAGCCTTGCGCGTTCTTGACTTGAAAAACATTACTGGCGTCTGTCGCATCCTTAAATACTTCAATGCCATTACCATTTGTTGAAGTTATTGTATCTCCGCCCATTGTAATATTATTATCAACTTCTAAAGTTTCTACTTTGGTAGCTCCGCCCACTGATAAAAAATGACCGCTTTCGTTTGTTTTTCCTATTCCTACTTCTGCACTTGTTAAACTTCCTAATCTCATCCTTTTAGAATTATGAGAAGCACTATTATCATTTAAGATCATGATATTACCGTCCTCTTCATTCGCATTAGTGCATCTTAAGTTCTTATTGACATATATGCACTGCGTCTCTAGGTCTTGGTGTTGGGTTTGTGTTATTAGAAATTCTCCATAATGAAATACCATTAGCACTAACTGGTAAAAAAACAGTATCGTTATTAATAATCATCGCTTCGCCCAAAAAACCTGTTTAAGAAATGTTGTTCCGTTCGTTGTATTATTGCACTCAATATAAGTATTGGTATCAGCGTCGTCATTAGTTCCATTAATTAATCTTATAGCGCTTGTCGTTTCGTTTATTGACAAGTCTAACGAAATATTTGATTTTGTAGTGTTCGTGTATCGTTCAGTGCTTGTGTTAGCATCTACTAATTCTATTGGATTGCTGACACCACCACCTGCTCCTGCTATTAATGTATCTACCTCGCCTTTATTGTAATAATTGGTTGTTAGTTGTGACTTCGTTTGATAGTTTGCCGTTAATGTCGCCGTCGTAGCAGTCGCCGTCGTAGCATACGGTGCTAATGCTGTGTTATCAATCCAGCTTTTGGCGTCTATTTCAGTTTTATCGTAACAATTCGTGTCTAGTTTTTTGGTTTGATAATTATCAGTTTCATTTGTGCGTTTACCATTAATAGCATTAGAATTAGTAAGTGCGTTACCATCTACAACCGTGATAGCATCGTCTACCTGTGTTTATTATAGAAATTTGAATTCAATTGTGATGTTGTTTGAAAGTTGTTTGCGAGATTATTATCAATATCAGTTATTGATAAATCTTGACCGGTATTATAAGCAATAATCGGATTTACTGCATCATCTAGATCTTGTTGTGTGATACCCCCAGAACCCGTCCATTAAACGAGCCGCAACATTAGTAGTAGCAGTAGTAGTAGTAGTAGTTGTTGTTGTCATAATACTAAAGATAATCGGCTGCGGCGTATAGACTTTTAATAATAACAAAAAGAAAAGCAACACATTATACGTAAAGGTTCCTGCCACATATATATATATATATGTCTCCTAATTATCGGTCTGGTGGGTAGGAATTAGGAGATCAGTTTCGCGATCGTTGGAACAGACGTGATTTCTCTTTTCCGTGGCCATTTTGGCGATAGCCGATCGGGCCATACCGAAAAATTCGGCGTGGGAGGTGACAGTGAATAGGCTCGCTCGATTGCAGCCATGTCGTTCCCTCCTGCAGGCTTTTCTCAGGGCCGTCCGATGGCGGCTCCGTCAGTCCCGCAGTTCGGGTTGCCTCGCCGAATCGGCTCGACGGAGAACCAAGGATCCTGGGGGTTCTATGTTCCGGGCGAAGCTGAAGCTCCCGAGAACCCAGCGGCTCCACCTGCCGCATCCGGCGATTGGGGCTCTGGAGGATGGGGTCGCGACGATCGTCGAGGACGTCGTGGCCGCCCCGCTCCTGCAGCACACAACCCTTTCGCTGTTCAGCGACCTGAGTTCGTTCGCCAGCTCGTGGTTGAAGAGGAGGACGAGACACAGAACTCGCTCCTCGTCATCGACAATCGCGACGACCGGGTGATCTCCCCGTTCCAAAACTGGCTGGCCGAGGAGATCATCTCGAATGCCGCCAGCTCGATCAACGTGCTGACGGAGCGGGATCTGGTCATGCCCCCGAATTCGGGCTACCATTGCTCGCTGTTCGCGAACTACACTCTCGATGGCATCAAAGCAGTTCTGCTCTTCTCGATGACTTCGAAAACTGGGGGCCCATGTGCTCAGTGGGACTCCTATGCGAGTCGGGCGCTATCGCACCCGGCCTTCCAGCCCTTCACATGGCCGGTGATGTTCGACACCTCGGCCACCTATGTGGATGTGAAGGTCTTCAATGGGAACGAGGTCCTTTTCCACTGGGTGTTCCGAGGTTACCGTTCGGACTCGGACCTCTCCGTCCAGCAGCAGTTCTGTGACGAGGCTGATCAGGTCAGCCAACGAGGGATGGTTCCGGCCCTCGATCGTCATCTCGGTTTTCGTGGGATGGAAGGTCTCGGTGACTTCGTTCGAGGTCGGAGCCCGAGTCTACACGATCGGGCCGAGAGGAGCGGTGATGGCAAGTGATCATGCCATGAGCACTTGCGAGCTCCGAGTGACTGATCGCTCCTCGAGAGAAGGCTATGGCAATGATGCCGATCGTGTTGAGTTCCGGTTCCGGGACGCGAACAACAGGATTGATCTCAAGTGCGGGCGGACCTCCGTGCCAGGCACCTGGCTCACGGTCAGCCATATCTCGGGGCCCGCCTTGATCAACACGATCCAGGCCTGCCGGAGCCAACGTGCTCGTGTGGAAGGTCCGGACCACATCCAGCAGTTCGCCTAGCTGTCGGCAGTGATCGGCCCTTGGTTCCGCAGTGCGTTCGCCGGCGAGCAGGAGCAAGTGGGGACAGCGACGGATGAGTTCCCAGTCGATCATGGGAACTTCCACGTGAGGGCTCGGTCCAAGCTCAGGGTCTGCCCACTGGAGTTCGTGCGGCAGGAGGCGCTCGCCCACCGGTCGCACGACGAGAACACCGCCGTTCTCCTGCTCTCATGGATGAGGCGGCTCGGCAGGCAGTTCAGCAGCTGGGCTCCTCCGTCACCTCGGCTATCTCGAACATGCCTACCTCGGCTCAGCAGGTGTTCGACCAGAGGGTGAGCACTGTTCAGGTGCCGACCGAGAACGAGCTGGAGGAGGCGCAGCTCGCCGAGCAGGTCGTCATGGAAGCCCGCGATCGCATGAGGGCGGACATGCGCTTCTCGCGCACCTCGGCTGCGATCACGCCGCAGATCTTCACGGACGTCCTCCAGGATCGTGAGCAGGCGGAGTACGAGCGGTTCAGCACGGTCAGGGTGGAGGAGACGGGCCAGGAGATCACCGCCTCGGCTTCCACCCCGACCTGTGCCGAAGGCGTTCGCCCCGGCTTACCCGCCGGCCAGATCGACAACGGGGCCCTACACGATGGACACTTCGAAGTAGTTGTCGATCAAGGCTCAGATGACGGTCGAATTTTGTGCACGCTCCTAAGAGAGTGGTGCGCCGCGCGACCAAAGCCTCCTGGCTGATCAGCCGGGCTCTTCCGCGGAACAAACATGCCGAGCGATCCTCTCGGCGCGCTAGATCCCAGCGCATGTTCTGCCGGAAGTGAGTTTGATCATGACCTGTCTCAGGCACGGCGCTCGGTTGCCATTAGCAGGCACGTGCGATCGTCTGTGCAGCTGTTCAGGCCAAGCATGGATAGGTCCGTTCGGAAGATCTTGTCCCTCCCCTTGTTCGGGGATGAATTTTGCCAATGGTTGGTGGATCTTCGGATGGCTCAGTTCGAGAAGCTCTCGGCTGTTTCGGACGGGACGATCGCTGAGTGTGTGCAAGCGTTCGTTGATCTAGTCCCTGCTCTCGAGGAACTCCACACGCCAGCTCGGCGAAAGAACGAGGAGGAGCTCGGCAGGTGGGTCCCGTCGATCGAGCTGTTGTTTGTGCTGGTTCGTAGCACGGCGGCAGCGGGCTGGGCTGATCTGGCTACTGATCTGGGATTCGGCTTGGCTGAAGCTCCGGTCGTCTTCGGGCGATCGCCCCTGAAGTCGAAGGGGACGGGCAAAGAGCCTCCTATGCCCCTGCCACTCGCTAAGAGGCCGCGGTCGATCGAGCCACGGGCCGAGGATCGACAGGCTTCGCTCAAAGCTCGTGAGCTCGGAGAGGCACGGAAGTGGGGCATGAGGCTGAAAGCGATCGTGGAGAGGTGCGGCGAGCACCCAGCGATCGCTGGCAACCCGAAGCCGGGATCTCCTCTTTCTCAAGATGAGATGAATGCGCTGAGGGTGATCGTCTTCGAGAGTGGCGGTTTCCGCACTATATCCAGCAGTGCGTTCGTCACTGGGAGAGGATGGAGACATGGGCGAGGTCGCAGAACATATCGGCGATCCCGCTGACCACCGACGTGCTCGTCAAGTATCTCTTAGGTCTCTCCGACCGAGGATGCGGCCCCACGGTCATACCTTCGGTCCGCGGAGCGGTCAAATGGATCTGCAAGCGGATCGGTTTGCCAGATCTCCTCGATCCCCGGATCATGGCCTTGCAGAAGAAGGTGTACGGCGATCGAGGGAAAGAGACTCGGGAAGCAGTTCCTATCCCTCTGGTCTTGGTGGCGGCGCTCGAGAGGTTTGTGAGCGCTCGTTTCAAGTCGAGTCAGTTCCCCATGGCGTTCTTCGCATGGTGGGTGCTCGTGATGATCTACTCGTCCCTCAGGTTCGACGATGCGCTCCACGTCGTGCCTGAGGCGCTCGCCTTGAAAGACGAGGCCCTTTATGGGGTGGTGTGGCAGACTAAGGTCGAGCGGCAGAAGAAGGGGGCGCGATTCGCAGCGGCCAGAGTCTCCGTCTCCGGATCCGATTGGATGGAAGACGGATGGCACGCAGCTTCGTTCGAAATGGACGATCGCGACTACTTCATGAAAGAGCTCGAATCGGCTGAGCGATTCGCCGATCGACCCGCCAGCTACCAACGAAGCATTCTGTGGCTGCGGTATGTGCTCACTACTGCAGCATCAGACGATTTGAAGCGGGGGCATATCGCGCCCGAACGGCTCAAAGAACTCTTGAAGATCGTGCCGGAGATCACCTGGCACTCTTGCCGAGTCACGCTGCTCGCGGCGGCGGTCCAGGCGCAGGAGCCCGACAAAGAGATAGGGCTCCAGGCGAACTGGAAGGATCCGAGCCAGCTGGTCCTGAAGTACGCTCGGAGCCGCAAGGAGATCTCGATCGAGATGGTCAAGCGGCTCACGAAGAGGATAGCCTCTGACTGGAAATCCCCGCCAGAGTTCGAGGCTGACGACACCAACCTGGTCGACTTCGGAGATCTCGCTCTGACCTATGTCACCAAGGCTAGATCAGCCTCTGGGTCCTCTAAGGATCTGAGCCTTAAGTACCATGCCATGTATATAGATGGTTCGGGCACGGAGCGAACGCTCTGTGGCCGGTATATGCGATCACCGAGTGCGAAGACCTCGGCGAGATTCCGCCGAGCACCCAGATGTGCTCGTTGCGTTCCGGTAAGATCTTTACGGAGCCGTGAATACAGTTGCTCGCCGGTCTGATGGTCTTTCGAAGATGAGCCTCTCGCTGACCGAAGCTTTTCTTCCCAGACAGCTCGTTAGGCAGCCATGGTGGATCGCACCGTGTACGCGGACGAGGCGGCGACTCCGAAGCTGAACCTGCGCCAGATCTTCGGGAGACAGGGGCTGGATCCGGCCCTATGCAGGCTTTCGGCCGACAAGGGTCTCCTTACGGTCGAGATGTTCGCTATGCTAGGGCAAGATCTCACTGCAGCAAAGGCGACGATCCGCCGGTTGTGGCAGGACGACTTGGGCCCGCTTGGGGCGGACGCGGCAGCCCAGGAGCTCTCCGTGATGTCTCTGGCAGCGGTATGGCGAGCTGCTCAAGCTTTGCAAACGCAATACGCCTCTCGGCGGGCTCGCATGGAGGAGGACCCGAACAAGATCCCGGAGCTCTCCCAGGAGGATCACGCGGAGTTTCGCGATCGCTTTGTGAGGGTCCATCCCGACGTCATCCTGATCGACGCCAAGGAGCCACGCAAGAAGTTCGTCGAGCGGCTGTCCCGCGATTTCTTGATCCACGGGATATAGTTCCTTACTATGAGCCGGCCGAGATCAGGACCCGCTCTGACGTCATAGTGGTCAAGTCCGGGTTGTCCCGGAATGCTGAGGACCTATTGTCCATCTCCAAAGCTGATCAGCCCGAGCCGGTCACGGACGTCATGACCCTGTTCAATCGACTGCACGCCTTCTTCATGGCGCTCGAGTACCTCGCGCTGAAGGTCCTCTGAAGTACTTGCAGGAATTGGAGCAGTTCCGCTCGGAATGCCCAGGTTTGCCTTTCCTCATGGCAGCGGACCGAGCTTTTCGGAAGAAGATCTTCCGCCTGCTGTCCGAACAGAGGGCGACGTACATCTCGTTCTCGCAGGCCCTGGTCGAGGTGCTCACCAACCATAAATACTTGTGGAATGACGCTTGCACTTCAGCCACGCTCTCGAAGATGGAACAGAACCGCTTGCAGCTCGCAAACAACCCTGATCAGGTCAAAGAGGATGAGGTTCCTCCTCTCCCCACACTCCGTTCAAGAGGACTCGAGGGGGGAAGAAGAAGAAGCGGCTGCAGACTCCTTCCAAGGACGATCCGCCTAAGAAGATCGTCAAGGAGGATCCCAACAAGAAGCTCAAGCGCGACAACCGGATCCCGGAGAAGGAGTGGAAGCTCATCGCCGATGCGGCCAAGAAGGTCCAGGGCGCTCGCCGGTGCCACTACTTCAACTCCTCGCTCGGGTGCGTCTCCGGGGACAGCTGTCGGTTCAAGCACCTGTGCATGGTCTGTGGGGAGCCGCATGCCATGATCGGTAACCACTGATCGGCCCCCACCGAAGCTGAATGTGATCCTCACCTCACTCTCTCTGGCGCGCGAGGGGGCTGTGATCTGGAGTCCCGCGCGCAAGCTCTCCTGCAAAAGAAGGCTCCCCTGCTACGCGAAGAAATCCTCGAGATGACGATGGAGCTCCCTGTTCAGGGTCAGCACAAGGCTGCCGACGAACGGGGTGGAGCTTTCTTCGCAGGAGCCTATCGCCATGGAGGCATCACGAGACTGCGATCGTCTTGCCATTCTTGGCCCTGGGCGATCAAGGCGATCACCAAGTACATCGCCCAGCAGGCTCCTGAGGCGCTCTTCACGTCGTTCGCTGTCCTCTACGATCAAGAGGCGGAACCTCACCGTGACTCGGGCAACGAACCGATCCCGAATATCGTCTTCAAGCTCGGATCGTTCGAAGGAGGCGGGCTCTGGATCGAGGACCCGCTCGGGCCCGACGTGAGAGAGATCGAGGGACGCTCGATCCCTGGCTTCAACACCGACTTCGTCGACAACCAGATCCTCTTCAATGCTAAAGAAGCTCTGCCTGCAACCTTGCCCTGGAAAGGAACTCGGGTGGTCCTCGCGGTGTACTCAGTGCAAGGGGTCGATCGAGTCCCGTCCGATGAGTTCGAGCAGCTCCTGCAGCTCGGCTTCAAGCCGGCTCCGGTGCACACAGGTGATCACGCTGATCCGTCCTGGCAGGCTCTCACGTTTGCGCTCGAAACCCCGGACTCCGATCGAAAACGGCCCCACGGTGCCCCGGTCAAAGCCAAGGAGCATCGCCAACGATCGGCTGGCAAGAAGGCAGTCGCCGCGGGTTACCAGATGAAGAAGTCTGTGGTGGCTCCGCTGATCGGCACTGAAATGCACCCGGGCGAAGCGATCGCTTTCGCTTTAGAAGCCACACACCCGTTCACACAGGATGCGGATATCGACCAAGATCTTCTGGCGGTCCTTGAACAGATTGTCCGTGATCCTGCTCAAGTTCGCGATCGTCGGGCTTCTCTTCTGCAACATTGGGAACAGCGAGCTCATGATTTGCTGCCGTCCTCTGATACCTTGCTCAAGCAGATACCAGATAAGCATTTGCGCCGTCTTCTCCGCGGCGCCCCCGACGATCGTCCACTGGAGATGGGTCAGTTCTTCCACGTCGCCCTTTGGCGAGAGCTCATGGATGCGGCCAAATGCAGCGACGTCGACCTGGTGGATCAGATCATGGCTGGCATGCCGATCGTCGGCGATATCGCCTCTTCGCACAGATGGAAACCTGACCGCAAACCGCATGCGGAACACCTCTCGGTTGATGCCCTTCGCTCGAGGGCCTGGGAATTTCGATCGAAGGTGTTAAGTGCGATCCGGAGATCTCCGGTTACCGAGCACTCTCCTAAGGTCTGGGAAGGGACCATGGAAGATGTTCGAGAAGGGTCGGCGATCGGTCCCTTCTTCGACGAAGCCGAAGTCTCGGAGTTTGTGGGCGATGATCACTGGATCCCTACTCAGCGCGTCGAAGTGGTCCAAAAGAACAAAGTCAGGGGCGTCGATAGTGCTACTTTATGGGATCAACATGGCGACGATCGTCACCGAGAAACTCGAACTCCCCTCGACGGACGCGAACGTGGCGGTGATCAAGTGGCTGCGTTCGCGGCTACCGAAGTCTCCGCTACGTGGTTGGGTTCTGGACGAGCGGAGGGCCTATCGGCAAGTACCGATCTCCCCGGCCCATCGCAAGCGGAGTGTGGTCGCTCTGAAGGATCCGGCCACGGGAAAGGTGGCTTTCTTTGTGATGGTCGGGCACTCCTTCGGCTTGGTCTCGGCCGTATATAATTACAACCGCCGCTCGGCTGCGATTACCGACATTCTAAGGCGCGTGTTCATCGTGGCTGGCTTCAACTTCTACGACGACAAGTACGGCTTCGAGCCGGAGGCCACGGCAGATAGTGCATTCGCGCTGGCCGAAAAGGTCCACTGAAAGAACTTTCCCTGCATCCGGGTGCCCGTTAACATCCGGGTGCCTGGTCTTGTTGGTTTGAGACGGGTACTCTGTTTAATGATGACTTTGCCTGAATCCCAGCTGGGTGTTGCCAGCGTTGCCTTCAAGGTGACTGAGTGTGTTACCACTCAGGGACTAAATATTCATTCTGAGATCTGCCGAACCAAGACGACTGGGGCTCTGTGAGTCGTGCAAGGAAAAAAATTAAAAAAAACCCTGATCCCTTATTATAAAGTAATACCTGCCCTAAACCACGGCTCAACGCCAAGTGTTTGCTTTCGCCAACTGAAAACACCTTAACCCTAAGGACCCTAAAGCTTTTGACTTCATGATGGCCCGTGATGCTGATCTGATCGGTGGTGGTCCTATTCTACCTTACAGTAATACCTGCCCTAAACCACGGCTCAACGCCAAGTGTTTGCTTTCGCCAACTGAAAACACCTTAACCCTAAGGACCCTTATACTTGCTTGCCGTGACTTTCGGCCGAAATTTTGCAGCAGCCATTTTCCTGCGCTGATGGCGGACGGTATGCCGGAGCTTTTAATTTTCCAGTTCCTGAAACTGGAAAGACGCGAGCGCTTGCGTCAAATCGACCAGCTTCTGCCGGAGACGCTGGCGGCCCTCCTGCACGATCTGAGCAGGGTCCAGGTGGAGCGATTCGCCATTCAGCACATGCGGGCCGCGGCCTCAGTTTGTTTTGGGTTGTCGCCGCAGCTCACAGCCATGCTTGTGAGGAATTGGGAGGCTTGCAAGGCATTGTGCACAGATGCCGTATGGCCGACAATGCTCCTTCTGGATGCCGTCAGGGCTGCCCGAAAAAACGAAGCAGTCCCAAGTGCCCTGCGAGTGAGTGCCCTGTGCGAGTGTTGTGCAAGTGACTACTTTCTGCGCGCCCAGGTCCTTCCGAGAACTTCCAGGCTCCCTGCGAGTGCCCTGTGAGTGCCCTGTGAATGTTGTGCTCGAACAGCATGTGGACCAGCCGGGCACAAGCTGTTTTTTGCAAGACCCCTCCTGCCTCCGCGATTCGCCATGATTTTGGGTCAGCGGTTCTGGCGTGGACTGGAAGAGGCCCAGGACGTGGGAGTGAGGGCATGCCACTCGTGGCAAATGGACAGCACGAGCCAAACAGCATGGCACCATCGCTACCATCAGTGGTATGACAACCCCACCTTGGAAAGCGACCGAGCTAACTACTGCTTTCCTGTCGGCAACTGGTACCTCACGCTGACCCTGCACCTAACTTGTGGACCATGGGCGCGCATGCAAGGGTACGGGAAGCCACTTGGCCCGGAAAATAAAATCCTGTTTCCTGAGCGTTAGCAAGGGATGATTCTTCGGGTGGTTCTTTGCCGCCCAGGGACGTGAGCGTCAGCGGCGATGCTTTCGAAGGGCTGCTGGCGTTCTTGTCGCTGTCCGAGACCGAGACCCGCTCGTCGGAGGTGGGCGAGGAGAGGTCTTCCACCTTCAAGTTACTGTGGGGGCTCCACCTCGCGATTTACGATGCCATGGAGGAGCTCAAAACCAGAGACCCATTTGCGTGGCAAGCTTCCTCGAGCAAGATGAGCATCGATGAGTTTCGCATGCTGATGTGGAACCACGGTCTAGCTTGAGGAGCGGCCTTTGTACAGAGGTCTGCACTCGGGGCCTATAGTCGTACCTTAAAGACATGACAAATTGCACTTAGCTTAGCTATATGGTCCTTCGTGCTACCTGGCCGAATTGGCTCCTTCTAGTGAGCCTGGAATCCCGGGCTGGCACGCTTGCATACGCAATCGCCAGCTGGTGGCCTGAATGCGGCTGAATTGTACAAAAACCGGTGACAGCTGCTCCAAGCGAAATCAGCCTCGATAACATCTTGCGAGGTTTGCGTTGCTGGTTGCGTTGCGGGCTCAAGTTGTGTGGGCTCATTCAGTGAAACAATTTGCAGGGTGTGAGGCCTTTCGTCGGAGAGTGAATCGCAGGCATGTCAGCCGGCTCTTCTCTGGCTTTCCGGTCAGTCCGAACTTAGACTGGCAGTCCATAGCAGACTGAGACTGAAGCTGACACCATTATGTGCGTTTTAATCATATCAATAATGAATAATAATAATACTAGACCGACAGCCAGTCTCAGAGTCAAGCTGACGATGCCGTCCTTTGCGGTGCTGGATCAGCTGAGCGAGGATGAGGAGGAACAGCCTGGAGCTCAACACAGGGAGCTCGGTTAAAATCATGCGCTCAGCCTTGGACCTATCATGCTCAGGGGTCTGAAGAATGATATTTCGAAGCCAGCTACCAGGCCTCGTTCTATTTATCCAAACAACCCCAGCCCTGTCGCAGCGCTTGAATCAGGACTACGAAGAAGCCCTCCGTGAGCCCAGGTACCAGGCCTCGTTCTCAGTAAAGCAATCCAAACAACCCCAGCCCTGTCGCAGCGCTCTACTCAGGACTACGAAGAAGCCATCCGTGAGCCCAGGTACCAGGCCTCGTTCTCAGTAGCAGGTCCAAGCAACCCCAGCCTTGTCGCAGCGCCTGAATCAGGAGACTGAGTATGAAGATGCCATCCACGAGCCCAGGTAGCAGGCCTCGTTCGCAGTTTCAAAAAACTCCAGTCCCGTCGCAGCGCCTGAATCAGGAGTATGAAGAAGATGCCATCCGCGAGCCCAGGTAGCAGGCCTCGTTCTCAGTTTCAAATAACCCCAGTCCTGTCGCAGCGCCTGAATCAGGAGTATGAAGAAGCCATCCGCTACCCAGAGGACGCCCGCTTGATTTTTTTCAATCGGCCGCTTGATTTTGGAGGCACACGAAACTTCTATTGAATTTGAGGAAATTTCAATCGTTTGGAACTTTTGTTGGTACGTGTTTCTATTGATTTTGAGTGTTGACTTCTATTGATTTTAATCGTGGTCTTTCTATTGATTTTATGGAAAATTTCTATTGATTTTATGGAAAATTTCTATTGATTTTATGGAAAATTTCTATTGATTTTATGGAGATTTTCTATTGATTTTGAGGTGGATGTTTCTATTGATTTCAATGACCAGCTTCAAGCTGAAACGACGGCCCGGGCGGCCCCAATTTGCTAACCAAAGAGAGAGAGAGAGAGAGAGAGAGAGAGAGAGAGAGAGAGAGAGAGAGAGAGAGAGAGAGAGAGAGAGAGAGAGAGAGAGAGAGAGAGAGAGAGAGAGAGAGAGAGAGAGAGAGAGAGAGAGAGAGAGAGAGAGAGAGAGAGAGAGAGAGAGAGAGAGAGAGAGACAGAGAGACAGAGAGACAGAGAGACAGAGAGACAGAGAGACAGAGAGACGGAGGAGACGGAGAGACGGAGGAGACGGAGGAGACACAGAAGAGATGGGATGTGGGCCGGACGGCCCCACGAAGGGAGAAGGCGGGGGAATCATTTTTGGCAGGTTCGTGCATGGCAGCCGTCTTGCAACCAAAGCTTCCAGGGGCCGGACGGCCCTAAGAAGGAAGAAGGGGGGGAATCATGCTTCAAATCTCGTGCATGGCAGCCGTCTTCAAGCCAAGCTGCCAGGAACTTTGGGCTAGGTCAAGATGCAGGGCGATGATGAAATTGTCGTCCAGGCCTATGCCAAGCTGCTTCACGCCAAGGTTCCAGGCAAAGTCGCGAGGTCCTTGGTCGTGATGTGGCGGAGAGGTTACCGAGACCAGCTGGAGATTCTTGGCATGAACACATATACATACATATATATATATATACTTATACATATGCCGTATATAGACTTTGTATTTAATTTTTTACTTATATAGAGCTAAGGGATGTCGACAAGGTAGTGGGCTTCCTTGACTTTTTGGAGTACCTCATGTACAAGATCGAGAATGATATGGACATCGACCCCGAGCGCTGGCCGGAGGCGACGAAGCACATGAAGATGAAGGAGCACGGGTACATCCGGTTGTTGCTCAACGATGCTTCATTGATCGCTCTCCAAGCAAACCCAGGCATGGCAGAACCTAGATGGACACCTCGCCATGCCAGGCCTTGAGCCGAATGACGAAGCCTCAACTACTTTCGGAAGCAGTGCGGGTGGGGGCCAAGGTACACCAGTCCTGGAGCGACCAGGAGTTGCGGGCGAGGATCAGGGAGCACGTCGACGCTACATTTTTTTGAAATTGAGCCGCCCGTGCGCCAGGTCCGAGGATCTGACCAGTGCCAGGCGGCTGGGAGGTGAGCTCCAGGACAAGCCTCAAGTTTTGAGAACATAGGAAAGTGTGGAGGCGGCAGAGATTCTGCCGCTTCCGCGCCGTCCCAGGTTCCAAGATTCAAGGGGTCGTTTGTTAGAAGCGGCTTAATTCAAGTGCTAATCCAGGGCAGGCTACTGCCAGGGTATAATTCAAGCCGAGATCGATCAAGCCCTGCTTGACATGCAAAATTGTCTTGGCGAGAAGAGGACCTGAGCTGAAGTTTTTTTTCATAGTACGCTGCATGCTTCAGGCAGGCCTAGCCAGGTCCTGGGCTTCAAGCTCCAGGCAGGTCTGTCGGGTTTAAGTGCTGCAGGCCGCCAGGCAAGTCCTCAGCTTCTTAGAGCCATGGGCAGCCCCGCAGCTGCTGGCCGCGGCGGCGAACGCAACTTCGCCAAGCCGGAGGTGGACCAGGAGCACTTGCTGGACGTGTTCAAGAAACACGTCAAGCTCCTAGGTGTCCAGGCCGCCTTCAACTTCGACCCCTACGGCAACCTAGCCAAGACGAGTGCTGTCCAGGCCAAAGGGCTTTCAAAGGCGACGGTTTTGCTCAAGAAACTCCAGGAGGTGGAGAGCGGCTTGGCTTTCAAGTACAAGGACTTGAAGGAGTGCTTGGCCAAGGTCAGCAAAGACTACCCGGACCTCATCCACCAGGCCCCGCTGAGCAAGCAAACTGCTTGGGCTGGGGACACGGCCGAGATGCTGCTGACCGTCATGGCTCATGCTCGCCGCTTGTGCAACGACACCAGGTTCAAGGAGGCTTGCAGCAAGGCGACCCAGTTCGAGATCAAGGATCTCGAGGAACTCAGGGCGCTGCTTCTTCCAGAAGTGTCGGCCTCACCAGCCAAGCTCCAGCAGGCGGAGACCCACAACACCAAGCGGCCGAGCACAGGGACGCCAAGCCCTGCGACCAAGCCGCCAAAGCTACGGTCGTTAGCCCCTGCGAGCAGTCCGCTTCGAAAGATTCGGACCAGGGATCTGGAGCTTCCAGACACTCCCAAGACCGCCAAGACGAGTTTGAGCCAGGAAGCCGAAGGCAGTCCCGTGCCAGGCAGCAAGGCTCGAATCAGGAAGTCTTGGGAGGGCGAGGTTTTGAAGAAGCCAGCTGCAGCCGCTAAGCCTGTGAAAAAGGACAGTGACAAGCCGAAGAAGAAGCCGGCCTCTAATCTTAACATTAGAAAATATTTTTGTTGTTCGTAAGCATATATTTCATATTTCTATCTAGGAAGATGTATTTAAGTGAAGCCCTGAATGTTTTCTCCATCATGAGGCCCCCAAGGACAAGGACAAGCCCGAGTTGACGGAGGCTGAAAGGGGCAAGCTGCAGATCATGCACTACCACGACAGTGTCGCATTGAGAGTCGACGGTTCTAGGCAGCTTTTCCAGATCGTGTGCAGGAAGCATGGTCGGGATAAGACCAAGCTTCAGGTTGCCAAGATGAAGAAGAAGCTCGCCGAGGGCGGCTCTTTGGCAGAGGCCTTCAAGGAGAAGGCTAAGTTTTTGGAGTCCTAGTTTCAAGTCTTTTAGTGTTCCAAGCCAGGGCTGGAAGCCCGGTGGCCTCGACTGCATAAGCCAGTATGCATGAGTGAAAAACACATCGACCCTCCAGCTGCATGAGCCTGCAAGTAAAGTTTCAAGGGCTGGACAGCCCTTTTCGGCGGCAAATGCTCCCAAGCGAGATCGATCTTCGGCCGCTGCAGCTCCCAAGCTCAAGAAGCAGCTTTAGGAGTTACTTAGTCAGGCAGCCAAGGAGCTGCCAAGTCAAGCCGGTCCAAGCCATGGCCGGCCAGCAGCCTCGAGGGCGCCCAGGAGGAGCCATTCCCGCGATGGGAAAGGGCCCCCAGCGAAACAGTCAGCCAGGCGGCGCCGGACACCTGCACGCACGTAACAAAGTTTTGCGTTTTTTTTAAGGATTTAACGAAACCGCTGATGTCTATATTTGAAAGCACTCAGACTCAAGCGCCTGGCGAGAGAACTGGAGGGCGCTTTACAGCCAGTACAAGGACGAGGCCGGCCTTGGAGTAACAAGCAAAAGTTTATACATACATTATATATATATATATATATATATCAAAAAATATACATAAAAATATGTACATATATATATATATATATATATATATATATTTGTTTTTTATATGTTTGTGTCCCTTGTTGCGGTCCCTATCTAAGCCCCCATCCCCTAAAACTATATACTTAATGAAAACCCCTGCGGCCAGGGCGAGACCTTCGGCCACTGGCAAAACGATGTGGTGCAACACCTTAGCCTCAAGTTCACACCCAGATGCCCCAGGACCAGTCGATCAGGTTGTTCATTAACCGGGTATTTGAGCAATCAGAAACAATCGAGTCGATCGACGAATGGCTGGAGGTACAGTTGGATGAAATGAGCATGAGCAGGAGCAGCCAGGAGCCCCAGGATCCCCGCTCATCCAGGAGCCAGCAATCCCAGGAGCTCCACATTAATTGGACCTCCAGGAGGGATGGGCAGGATGAGCAGGGTCAGCGGCCCTGGAGGCAGCCACAGCCACTGCCTGCACCTCCTAAGGGCCTCCAGCTCCAGGGCAAGACGTCGCCACCTCCCAAGCAGCCGCCGGCGAAAGCACCTGCCCAGGAGCAGCTTGACTGAATTTACTTGACCTTTTAATCTTCAAAACCTTTAGCTGTCTTCAAGCCGTCAAGGGCTGGAAGCCCTATTGAAGCCGTCAAGGGCTGGAAGCCCTATTGAAGCCGTCAAGGGCTGGAAGCCCTATTGAAGCCGTCAAGGCTGGAAGCCCTATTGAAGCCGTCAAGAGCTGGAAGCCCTATTGAAGCTGTCAGGGGCTGGAAGCCCTATTGAAGCTGTCAGGGGCTGGAAGCCCTTTTAGCTGGAAGCACCCCCAAGTAGCAGTGGAAACACCCAAAATTAGCCCTTAAGTTTGAGTCATGATCTCAGGCCCGCTCCGCCCGCTACCCCGGCGACCTCAGTCCCAGCCACCACAGCAGAAGGCGACCTTCCAGGCTTGAATTATCCAAAGTCATGTATAAGCCACATGTAAAACGATTTTTGAAAACCCGTAAGCTTTCTTTGAAATCTCGGCAGCTTGCAGGAGGTCAAGCTGAGACGGAGGATCCCGCTGCCCTCGAGTTCTTGGAAGCCGAACTTGCCAAGCTCCAGGAGACCAGGCTCGAGGTGGCCCACGAGATCTACAGGCGCAACCGCGAGGTCGGATCTTTAAAACATAATTATCATCTACTCTTTAAGCAAAGATTTTATTGTAAAAAAACCTATTATACTGTTTCCTTCTATTCTGAATTCTAGGAATATACGATTTCCAAGGCCCAGCTCCAGGACGAGCAGGAAAACGAAAGGCAGGCCACAGAGACGGAATTCCAAGAATTCCAAGAGTCAATGG